>JAJOZX010000353.1:192500-255000 GCA_023014485.1 Bathynomus jamesi
CCTGGTTCAAGGAGACTTGATATCAACAGCAACCAAACAACTTCTGGTCGATTGGGAGTGTGAACAGAATGTCGTTGGTATGGTTTTTGACACAACTTCATCCAATACAGGTAAACCTATTTCAAATATCAGCGTGAATTTATCACGACATTAATACCAAAATACAGTGAATGATTTAACAGAAATCTGCAAAAAGCACGTGCCTGAAATGGTGGCCTTAAACTACAATTACATTTTTTTTCAGGACAAAAAACAGCTGCTTGCGTCTCCCTCCAAAAGGAATTAGAGCGTGCCGTATTCTGGTGCGCCTGTCGCAGGCATGTGGGCGAAGTCATCCTAGGTGTTTGCTGGGATTGCTTGAAAGTGGAGGGCTCTTCAAGTCCAAACATAATGGTTTTCCAGAGGTGAGTCATAAGCTTTACAAAATAACAAGGAATATTATTATCTAATGAACAAATTTAGTGGAATTTCTTTTATTAGACTTATAAGATATACTAACACCAAGCAAATGATTATAGATTAGTACGAAATACAATAATCCCAATAATTGCATTTCTAGGTTCAAGAACCATTTCTCTCAACTGGCGTACAATGAAAAAAAGAAATACTACTACCCCGCAATGCCTGGAGTGTTTGAAGAGCGCCAGCAGGAGATGGCTGACTTCTTCCATGAATCTCTAGCCCAACCATTTACACGTGGCGACTACAAGGAGCTGGTAGAGCTTTGTCTGCTGCTTGTAACTAAAGGATCCGAGCCAGTGAACTTCACAATGGTCTACCCCGGCGCACTTCACAAAGCAAGGTGGATGGCTAAACTGCTCTATACCCTCAAGATTGTTCTTTTGTCAGGCCAGATCAAAGAGCAGTTTCCCAAAGCCGAGGTTGTGACTAAAAGTCAAATCAGCAAGTTAGAACGGTTTGCTGTGTTCACAGTCGCTGTTTATGTCCCATGGTGGATTGTTTGCCCCGTTCCAGCAAGTGTGCCACTGAATGACTTGAATTTGGTCGAAACCTTGGCTGAATTTGCCCCATATGACGCCACAATAGTTGACAAAGCACGTGTGGCACTCGGTAGACACACTTGGTACCTAACTGAGGAGTGGCCCCACTGGCTTGTTCTCGTCCCAAGTACAAGAAAGGACAAAAGAGGAGATGAGAAGGCCCTTCTTTGCCATGAAGGCACTGAAGTTACTAAGAGAGTGGGGCTCAATCATGGGGCTATGGAAAGCCATATCTTCCCCCTGTCCCAGAAAGTGGCACTACCCTGGTGGACCTAATTGGGCCTGACTCAGCCGGTTCTTCACCATTTTAGGCATGCCCTATCAGTTTCTCCACAGTCCCATGAATGGGCGGATCATGATGACTACCTGAACATGAAACGGTTGTGGACAAGCTTCAGGTCGTCAATGAGGCTGCAGAGCGTGGTGTAAAACTTTGCCATGACTTTCTTAATGCTGCCAGGGATGAGGAGCGTTTCAAGAAGTCCTTCAAGTAGTTGAAAATGACAGACTCCGCGTCCTAATCAGTGCAAACGATCATATGTTTCCGAACAGAAATCATGGTTTCTTGCTCTAGAGAAATAATACCTTGTGAATATATGATAAAACCCCTTAATGTACCATGAGAGAATAAGAATGATTAACTTTTTTGTGTTAGTGATAACAGCTTTTAATTAAGACAGGCAAATGATTTGTGTTAATATCCCTTATGATGGTTGTGTAATCTCATAATAGGCGCGTATGCCGTATAAGCAAATCGCTATTTTTCAAAATTGCTGGTGCTCACTCGAATATGCATGAATCTTCAAAAATTGCACGTGGGTATTTTTTATGTCAATATGAACAACACCAAAACTTTGAACAGCATTGTAGGACAAAGTTGGGGCAACTGTCACACCCTAATATATATATATATATATATATATATTATATATATATATATATATATATGTATGTATAGAACGACGTAAGTATAGAGGAGCGTTCTGCCTGCACACGAGGAAAAGAAATAACGAACAAATGAAAATGAGGTGACCGCCCAGGAATCGAACCCAGGATCTTCCGATTGCCGGTCAGATATGCTATCCATTACACCACGGGCCTCGATCAGTCAGAAGTCGAAATTCTCCTACATAGGGCAGAAACCAATGGTTTCACAACCATAGGGCCCAACCATAGGGCAGAAACCAATGGTTTCTGCCCTATGTAGGAGAATTTCGACTTCTGACTGATCGAGGCCCGTGGTGTAATGGATAGCATATCTGACCGGCAATCGGAAGATCCTGGGTTCGATTCCTGGGCGGTCACCTCATTTTTCATTTGTTCGTTATTTCTCTTCCTCGTGTGCAGAACGCTCCTCTATACTTACGTCGTTTCTATACATTAATATACTGCGTGGTCATTGCAGTTAAATGTATATATATTTATATATATATATACATATTGCTTCCTTTTTGTAACGCCACCTTTGGTGCCAAAATCATGTTGGCGTCATTTGGGGGTTGTACATACTGTACATATATGCATATGATATTAATACATGCATGTTTATTGTATGTAAATAAAATGAAACCAGTGAAAGACTTGTGTTAATGTACGTACTAAATTTATTCAGTTTTGAGATATTTCAATATAAGTTAATTTTTACAAATATACAAAAAAAACACCATTTTCCCAATAAATTCAGTTATTGATGATTCTCTCGATTTGCTGTTAACAATTTCGTCTATCCATCATTCAATCTTCAGACAAATCCTTTTCCTTTGATAATAAGAATTCTTTTATAATACGTATTTTTATAATAGGAACTTTATCGAAATCCTTCCCCTGTAACGACATCGTTTTTCCCGCACAGTAAAGAAAACCCTCTGTGACGCCCGAAGTTCCACCCATTTCCGCGTTTGCCAAATCATCCGACTCGAAATACGTGAACAGTGGTATCAACATGAAACAAACTAAACCTTCGCAAATATGTAATCTACATCACGTCAGACAATGCTTGCAATCAGCATTTCTGCTCAAATGGTTTGGCGGTAAAAGTGGGGGATTTTCATGCGCTCAAATGATCTTTCGGGAATGAATTAGGTTGGAGGAAGATCGTGGTAGCACTCTATGCATAAAATTTTATATATATATATATATTAATATATATATATATATATATATGAGTACAGCATATCTTCTTTACAATATTCCAAGCTTTTTAACTTACATAGTCGCATATTCATAAGACAACACGACCTCCGTATAAAACTAGAAGCGGTTAAAAACATGCTGACAACAAGTTTTTTTCCATTTTTGAAAAAGATTTTCTCCCATTCCAATACATTCAATTGAAGTTCTCTCGTAGTATTTTTCGTCTGTCTGTTCCAAATGCAGAGAATGAAAGAGCTTTCGATAATTCTACTCAAGAATGTTTCTTTTTCTAAAGTGCAACACTGTTATTGTTTATGTATCCCGAAAAATGGTTTTGTTCTAGTTATTCTCTTGTTATACATAAAACTTGTGTATATATATATATATATATATGGAGACTGAAGTAAAATATGCAGCACAGAGGTTTCGTTCCTGCACTTCCTCTGTGTTGCACGTTTTCTTAGTCTCCGTATAAAACTGTAGTTTCCTATAATATATATATATTAGGGTGTCTCTTATTTTCGAAGTGTTGATTTTTTTAGGTTGCGCCCCCTCACCCAGTTCCATTGGTTGAAAAAACATCACATATAAAATCTTTTTGGATTGAACAATGTTTAGAGGTCGCCCCCGCTTATTAAAGTTCATAAAATATAGCTATTATTTATGCAATTAATATTTGAAATTACTAGCAGTTGTCAAGTATACTAAACATATGTTTTTAATTAATTAATCATCATATTTATGATGAATTCAATTAAATGAATATAAGGAGGAGCCCAAAGGAGCTTGTGCTTTACCAAAATCTAAGAAAAAACGAGGCATGAAAAAACATCATGACTATTCAGATGTCTGCTGCCCTGGATCGTACACAAATTTCCTCTAGAAAGGCAACATTTATCCTCGCAGAGGCAGCTAAAAGCTTTGGTTTGGACGCTTCAGATTACAACATAAACCAACATTCTATCCATCGCCTTCGAAATAAGAACCGAGCTCGTCATGCTAAAGAACTTAAGGAGCATTTCCATGGAGAATGTTCTATGACAGTCCACTGGGATGGCAAGATGATGGAGGACCTCACCTCGCACAAGCACATTGATCGTCTCCCAGTACTTGTGTCAGGACCTGGTGTTGAACAGCTGCTTGGTGTCCCCAAAATCCCAAACTCAACTGGAGAAGCACAAGCTGAAGCAATCTTTAACTGCATGAATGAATGGGGAATTACAGAGAGAGTAAAAGCAATTTGTCTCGATACAACAGCTTCAAACACGGGTCAATATAGTGGAGCCTGTGCTCTCATCGAAGCAAAATTGGGACATGATGTTTTGTACTTGCCTTGTAGACACCATGTTTTAGATTTATTGTTGGGAGCTGCATTTGAAGCAACATTGGGATCTACATCAACTGGTCCAGAGATATTGATCTTTAAGCGTTTTCGTGACAATTGGACTTCTGTTGATCAAAGCCAGTTCCAAACAGGTGAGACAGACACGATTACTAAAGAAGCAATTATCCAGTCTAAAACTGAACTAATTCAGTTTGCTAGATCCCAGGCACCTACCTATGCTACGGGATGACTATCAAGAACTTTTGGATCTGTCCATCATCTTTCTTGGAGGTGTCCCCAATAAAGGCATCAAGTTTCGTGCACCAGTGTCAGCATCGAGCTCGCTAGATGTCCAAAGCGCTCTATTCTATCAAGATGTGGCTTTTTCGAAACCAGTTCAAGATGACTAAGACTGAAGAACGAGGAATTCGAGATCTTTCCCTTTTTCTGTTCTCATCTATATGAAGGCCTGGACAACATCCTCACTCCCTATTGAAACCCCATTAATGACTGGCTCCTTATGAGGTCATTGATTAATTATCCTAACAAAAAGATTTCTGATGCAACTAAAAAAAAGCTCTCTAACCACTTATGGTACCTGTCTGAAGAAGCAGTTGGTCTTGCTTTCTTTGATGAGCGAATTACTACAGATGTAAGAAACGCATAATAAAGGCATTTGAAGATGAGTCCACTGATAGACCACCCAAGCGTCCTCGGATTCCTGAATCGACCTTCTGCTCTGGTGAAGGACTACACCAACTTGTTACAAGAAATACTAGAGAATTCTTTACTAAGCTGAATTTGCCAGAAGGATTTCTGAACAAGGCACCCAGCACTTGGACATCCAACTGTGAATATTTAAGGGCCAGAGCTATTGTTGCAGCTCTGTCTGTTGTAAATGACGGGCAGAACGTGCAGTAGCTTTAGTTCAAGAGCTGAATAAGAAATTGACAGTGGGGGAAGAGCAGCTCCAGTTGCTCCAAATTGTTGCAAAAACACGCCAGAGTCACCCAGTTCCATCAAAAACTGTTCTTCTCAAAAAATAACCATCAATGAGGTCGCACCTTAAAATACACCATATTGTATAATCATTGTATATTAAATAAATGTTGTATAAGGAAATAATGCTAATTAAAGTAATTAAAGTATGTAAATAGCACTGGCATTTGAATTTATCTCATATAATAAACTAATGTTTTTTTTGTAGTAATGCTTCATTGCTGATTGTATATAAAAAAAGAGCCAGGAAGGATTTTGGATAGGAGAAAAAGGATTGGGATAAAGAAGGATTGAGGACCAAAGGATGGATTATAACAACATCAAGGATAGGTTAGAAAAGGATCAATGATAAATAAGAAGGCCTATACTTATAAAAAACGAATCAAACTAAAAAAAGAAGGAAGGAATTATGTGTATAATGAGCATAATCATATGTCAGGAGCTATTATGCCATGGTCACCATTTTTATTAGCCGGGGGCGACCCCTAAATATGAGCCAATTTGTGTAAAACTTTCAAGTTTTAGTTTTTATTCTAAATGGAACTATTTTAGGGGGCGCAGATAAAATAATCCAACATTTCAATTTTTGACTACCCAATAAGAGACACCTAATATTATATATATATATATATATATATAATATATATATATACACATTACTGATGAATGTCACATCCGCATCCGTATCCGCGTCTGCGGGATGCGGATGTTGCGGATGTGTACTATTTACTAAATTGCTACTTTTGAAGCACAATTTGCCTCTCATTTAGTTCAAATACTGAAACTTGTGCAGCCTTCATTTGATCTCTAATGTAACTGGTAATGTCTGTTGTGTATTTGTATAATTAATTGTTCATGCTACAATACACAGCAATGTCATAAGCACTAGAGTGGAAAGAGTACCAAAATTATGGAGTTGGACGAGTACAAGTACGATTACGATTTCAAACTGGTAAGTTTTGATGTATGCTCGTTATTCACAAAAGTCTCTGTTGATGACTACTTGATTTTTAAAAAAGATAAAATCTCTGAATATTCTTTCCCTGTTCAACACAACACTCTTATTGAGTTAATTAAGCTTTGCTTTCAAAGATTGTAAATTTCAGTTTGAAAATAAATTTTATGCTATGTCGTTTGGATTGGCAATGGGAAATCCCCTCTCACCGGTATTAGCTAACTTAGCTATGAAAATTTTTTAAAGCAGAATTTTGTGTACTATTGTTAATTTTAACCTTCTTTGGTACAGGTATATAGATGATATTTTATGCCTTTGGCCTAATAATTTGGATGTTGACTTATTTCTTGGTACGCTCAACAATTTAGTCCCATCTATTAAGTTCATGGTTGAAAAAGAAAATGATGGAAGCTTATCTTTTCTGGATCTAAAAATTCGGAGATGCTTTAATCAGTTAAATTTGAAGTTTATCGTAAGCCTACTAATAATAACTCTTATGTGCATTTTTATTCTGACCATCATCCCTTGATTAAATCTATTTTCTCTGCTATGTTTCTTAGAGCATTGAGAGTTCTCAGTCCTGAATTTTTAGATTCCGAGTTATGCAATATCATGAATATTGGTACTAAATTATGTTATCCTATTTCATTTTTAGATAACTGTCTTAGGAAAGCCAAGAATAGGTATTATCATAGTGTAACTGTAAAGGAATTTGAGCGTAAAAATATCCTTAGCCTACCTTACCATGTAAATTTTCAATATCTTCCGTTTTACTTAAAGCAATTGGTATTAATGTAGTCTCTAAGTATAATAATACTGTTAAATCACACCTAATAAAGAATAGTCCGGATAATGTTGTTAGTTGTGTGTATTCGATCGGATGTACTGTACACAATGTGACTCAGTATATATAGGCCAAACGGGTAAAACGTTAGATATTAGGGTAAAACAGCATAAATATGCGTGTAGAACAGCAAATAATTCCAATGCATTGTTTATTGTTTAACCATATGTATAGATGTAATCATAGTATCAAGTGGGATAGTTCTAAAGCGTTCGTTAAAAACAGATATAATTGAAAGGAATATTCTAAAATGTGCATTTATTGGTTTTAAAAATAACTTCAATAACAGTGCGGGAATGTATAAAATTGACAATATCCTGTTAAAATACCTTTTGCCTCTAATCAACTCTTGTTAATCATGTGCTAATCTTTTTTGTTTTTCTGTTCCGTTATATATATTTTTGTCATCTCGCCTTCTCCCTTCATTCCCTGACGAGGTGTACGTCTGAATACACGAAAGAACTTGGAATCATTTTTCTTTTTCCTTGTGGGTTTGCATCATTCATTCATTTCGCGTGTTTAATTGTGAAATTCATCCCATATATATATATATATATATATATATATATATAAAATGTTATAATGTTATAATGTTATAGACCAACAAAGACCCTAGGATCCACTCATGGCTGGTCTACCTAACTGTGTTCGTAATTGTGTATGTCCTCCGTGGTGGCGGAGGGGACCTACAATTTTACGTGGGTTCCGAACCACAAGAACATAAGAAATTTATGTAACAACTTCCTGTACATTGGCAACGACCAATTTAGCAAAACTAATTAATTATCGATTTAAAACTAAAGATAGAATCTCTGGATCCAGAGGATCAAGTCATAATAGACTACTATACAAATATGTTACACTCTATATCTATTTATAACCGACATGCAAATATATCAGATCCAAAGAATCCAGTCAATTTCATTACGGTATCCATCAATACTAGTACCTTGTCACGAAAAATAAGTCACGGTCCATATCGATTGTGGACCAAGTCAAAATTTACAACCATATACATTACAATATATACACTTAGGAGGAAAAGTGTAGGTGTGGCTGTAAAGACTGTACAGTAATGTAGAAATGTGTGTGCACCCATTTGGGTCTCCCATTTAAAGGTGTTTGTGGGGCAAGTGAAGATCATGAGTTTTTCAATACCTCACAGTACTATGGGGGGCACCGCTCGGCAGAGGAATCTCTTTAAATGGGGTGTGTAAGGACAGAGAGTATCCCCTAACCCAAGACGCTGCCTCCCTATATCCCACAACACTTGTGTTGAGCTGTGGGATCTATCCACCACAAAGCCTTAATTTTACTACCTTAAACTATACCCAATCTATCAACATATGCGTCTAATCGATTTTTAAACATGTTTATAGACGTGCTACTAATTACTTCTACCGGCAAACTATTCCAGCTATTTACTATTCTATGCGTAAAAAAGTTTTTCGCAACTGCTGTCTCGAACCTTCTACTTGTCAACTTACACCCGTTATTTCTAGTCCTATTATATTGAGATATTTCGAAAAAGCTATCTCTATCTACGTTATCGAACCCATTCATAATTTTGAAAACCTGGATTAGATCACCCCTTAACCTCCTAGTCTCGAGTGTTGTCAATTTTAACTCCTTAAGCCTATCCTCGTACGACTTTGACCTAAGCGACGGAATCATCTTAGTTGCTCGTCTTTGAACTCTTTCGATTTTGTCTATATCTTTGCGCATATGCGGATTCCAAAATTGGACCGCGTACTCCAAATGGGGTCTAACTAATGATTTATAAAGAGGAACTATAATATCGCGCGATTTGTACTCAAAATTTCGAGCTATAAAACCTAACACTTTGTTCGCCTTATTGACCGCTGCTGTACTTTGTTTCGCTACTTTTAAATCACAGTGACTATAACTCCTAAATCTTTTTCCTGCTCTACGCTTGTTAAATCTTTCCCTGACATACTATACGCAAAATTACCGTTACGCGAACCTATATGCAAAATTTTGCACTTATCCACGTTAAATCTCATTTGCCATGTGACTGACCAATCAACGATTTTATTCAGATCTTCCTGAATTTTACCTCTATCTTCGTCATTAATCGCCCTACCACCCAGCTTCGTGTCATCCGCAAACTTTGAAACTGTACTGACTAGGCCGACATCTAAATCGTTAATATATATAAGAAAAAGCAAGGGGCCCAATACAGAACCCTGAGGAACGCCACTCGCTACATTAGCCCAACACGACTCCGCTCCATCAACGACCACCCTCTGTTTCCTACCTCGCAACCACTCTTCTAGCCAATTTATTACTACACCCTGATTCCATGAGCCTTAGTTTTTTCAATGAGTCTTTTGTGCGGCACGGTGTCAAACGCTTTTTGAAAATCTAAATACACTACATCAACCGCCCGATGTCTATCGTAAACGTCAACCACGCTTTGGAAAAATTCTAAAAGATTAGTTAAGCAAGATTTGTTTCGCCTAAAACCGTGCTGCGTATTTCTAACTAGTTTATGCATTCTAAGTGTTCGACTATACGATCCCTAATTATTGATTCCAGTAGCTTACCTACAACAGACGTTAAACTGATTGGCCTATAATTTCCCGCCGCACCTTTATCGCCTTTCTTAAAGATAGGTGTTACGTTTGCTAACTTGAAATTATCTGGTACGCACCCCTCAGAAATAGACGCATTAAAAATCTTTGTTAGCGGCACAACAATGCTATCTTTTAATTCTTTTAGTTGTATGGGATATATGGAATCCGGACCCGGTGATTTACGCGTTTTCATTTTATCAATATAGCGCATTACTCCCCTTCACTAACGACAATATTATCCAAAATATTACCATTATCAAAAGGTATTATGTCTATGACCGTAGGGATATTCGTTACATCTTCTATAGTAAAAACTGACGTAAAAAATTCGTTTAGCAAGGTAGCCATTTCCTTGTTTTCAGAAACTAGATCTCCGTTTACATTTTTCAATGGACCCAAGACACTTTTTACTGGATTTCTATTATTGACGTATTGAAAGAATCGCTTGGGGTTTTCTTTACCGTCACGAGCTATGGAGATTTCAAATTCGCGCTTGGACTTTTTTATTACACTTTTCGCTTCACGCCTCAGAGATATGTAGTTGTTTCGTAACAACAAATTGTCTTTATCGCACTTATGTTGCCTATAAGCCCTATCTCTACTCTTTATAATGTCTCCTACTCTAGAAGTAAACCACAAGGGCTTGTTGTTTACTTTCGCACGCTTAATTTTGTACGGTACACATTCCTCATTTATAGTCCTAAATACTGTTTCGAACGATTCCCACATTAGTTTTGCGTTGGAGTTCCCCATACGTTTTCCCAATTGACGTGTGACAATTTATTTCGAAATTTACAAAAGTCTGCGTGCTGGAAGTTAGGAATTTTAGTCGAGTTAGTTGGTTTCGAGTGACTTACTGAGAGGACAAACTCTACCATATTGTGATCGCTATTGCTAACGGTTCTATTACTTGAAGATCAGTAATTAGCCTATCATCCGTAGTTATTACTAAATCTAAAATACTGTCCAACCTCGTAGGTTCCCCAACCTTTTGAATAAGAAAGCTATCCTCGAGAAAATTAACTAAACGATTACCTTCCGCGTCTCCCTGCATTGTATCGTAATTCACGTTGGCGCAATTAAAGTCACCCATAACTAAAGCCTGCTCACTACCGATTATTCTCTTTAGTTCACGATATAACGCTTCGTCCGTATCAGCTGTTTGATTAGGGGGCCTATATATAACCGCAACAAGAAGTTTGAAATCGTTAATTTAAGTTCTGCTATAGTCGAATCTATCGGTTCTGGAATTGAGTGCTTTACTTCTATAACGTTCGCAATATTATCTTTGATATACAACATAACACCGCCTCCTCGCCTACCTATTCTGTTTTTAACAAAAAGTCTATAACCTTTAATTTGATACTCCCCTACAAAGTCACGTGTTTCAGTGCTAAGCCACGATTCGTTTATCGCAATTAAATCATAGTCTTTACAAGCAATTAAAGAAAAAAATTCATTTATTTTATTTCGTAGGCTACGAGCATTTAAGGATAGAACCTTCAAATTGTTTGTAATTACGACACCTTCGCGAGCGCAGGGGAAATTTGTGGAATTTACGCTGGGACCGTTCGAGTTACGGCAGCCTGAAAAGAAGAGACAGTATTATGAAATAGTCTTCCTAAACGCGCAGCTCCAACGTCATTAAGATGAAGTCCATCTTCGAGGAACAAGTCCCTCCTGCCGTAGAAACTGTTCCAAAAATTGCAAAATGCATTCCTGTTGGCAAAGAGACTTTAGGTTATTGTTAATATAGGTCGCCTTGCTGTAGAAATCGTTACGTTGGATAATTCGAGGAAGTATACCTGTTAAAACAATCTTATTAGTTTTCTCCTTTAGTCGCTCTATAAGTCCCTGTACCTAGCCAGCAGTTCTTCCGATCTAGAATTTAAAACGTTATTAGTACCGACATGAATAACATACGTTGTGTCCTCGGCGGTACCGTCTGTAAAATGGTCAACACTATTAGTTATATCCTCCACCCTTGCACCAGGGTAGCAGTAACGGCGCCTACGACGAGGGTTTCTCCCACAGAATTCCTCGAGCTGCCCTCGAACAATGGAATCGCCAACGAGTCGTATTTCCGGTTCATCAGCATCTTCGAAACCTAAAACAGAAAACTTATTGCTTGTTATTACTGGTAGACAAGTCTTTGCTTTTCGCAATGGGGCTCCATTTCGCACTCGAACGAAGGGTTGGGAACTAGGGGAAGAGAGAGGGCTATTAGTACTATTTATATTATTAGTAGAAACTGAGGCAGGAGGGGTCGTAACTGGAGTCTCAAGGGATTCTAATTTTGCCGTCAGGAGCATCACGCTTTCTTCAAGCCTCACCCTGGCCTCCCTCTCACGTTCTAACTCGTTCCTCAGCACTTCCATGCTTGAGCACCACCTGCAAACTAACTGTTCATTATATTAGCCATTGTAAACGCGTAAGCGGCAAATTTCCCTTCACAGCGACTGCAAGTACTTGACGGGGGTGCCATGCTTTTAAAAAAAAAAAAAAAAAAAAAACGAGCGTTTGGAAATTAATAAATTACAACGTAGGTCTACCGCGTGCTTATTGTGCCGTCACCTGCGAAAACCGGCAAGAACAGGTTCTTGTAACACAATTTTATGCTAAATGAATATATAATTAAGCTACCGACGAAAGATCTGTTAAAGAAAAAGTATTAAATGGCACTTATCTGTCGCTTTCGACTGACTTAATTCCTTTTTTTTCCCACGGTGATTGACCCTTCGGGAGGTCAGGTAGTGTGTTAAGGGAAAATGAACCTTAAGAAACCGCGTTTCTGATAGATTTGAAAAACAAAAAAGGCAAACCAAGGGAATTTCAACCTTATGAAACCTCGTGTAGTAATAGATTCGGAAAACAAACAAGCACTAGCCTTGGTTTAGTCAAGTAATATAGTAATGAATAAAGTCAATAAATGAAATATATTCGTTAATTAATGATTAGTAACACGAAGTAATTTAGTTAAGAATGCACCAAACACTATTTTTTTTTTTAAAGACACTTGAACGATAACCACTTATTCAATTGGTTCCCCAACTGGTTATGCTGCGCGCGCATCACATGACGCGCATGCGCGACATGTGATGCATGTTGTAGTGTGACTCAGTCTGTGTCGAAAAATGGTTACCGCTTGTTGATATTGTATTTTGTTCTCTCAATATTTATTGTTTTGTGAAGTAATTTTGTGTGTTTTGTCGCATTTTGTGCATTTGAGTAATGGCTACTGTTGAAGAAAAACGTGTGTGCATAAAATATTGCGTTAAGCTAGGCAATACTGCTTCTGGAACCCATGCTATGCTGAACACAGCATTTGGCAACGACGCCCTAAATCGGACAACCACTTTTGAGTGGCACAAGCACTTTAAGGAAGGCCGAACGTCGACGAAGGACGATGCAAGGGTGGGACGACCTTCCACTTCAAAAACTGATGACACTGTTGCTTGTGTTCGTGAAATGATTCAAGGGAATCGTAGACTGACAGCCAAGGAAGTCGCAGACGAAATGGACATTTCGATAGGATCATGCCACACGATACTCAGAGAGAATTTGGGGATACGTCGTGTGTCAGCCAAATTTGTGCCACGACTCTTGACTGCCGAGCAGAAAGAGCAATGTGTTGTTGTGTCTCAAGACCTCCTTCAACGTGCCAATCTTGATGAAAATTTTCTCAGAAACATCGTTACGGGTGACGAGACGTGGGTGTACGGGTATGACGTTGAAACAAAACAGGAGTCATTGCAATGGAAGTGCGCGACGTCGCCGAGACCGAAAAAAGCACGGCAAGTCCGATCGAATGTGAAGGCAATGCTGGTCGTTTTTTTCGATTATTACGGACTCGTTCATTACGAATTCTTCCCTAGAGGTCAAACAGTTAACCAACAGTTTCATTTGGAAATACTGAAGCACGTGAGAAACGCAGTAAGGAGAAAACGGCCTGAAAGTTGGAACGCAGGAATGTGGATGTTGTACCATGACAATGCGTCCGCACAAACAACGTTGTCAATTCAGCAGTACCTGGCGAAGTACAACGTCGTAGTCGTTCCCCAGCCCCCGTATTCTCCAGATCTGTCCCCGGCAGACTTTTTTCTTTTCCCCAAACTTAAATTTGCATTGAAAGGTCGAAGATTTCAAAGTGTGGAAGAAATTATTCAAAATGCAACAAACGAACTGAAGGCGGTCAGGGATACGGCCTGCCACGAATGCTTTCAAAAGTGGAAACGCCGTTGGAAGCGATGTATAGCTGCACAAGGAGACTACTTTGAAGAGGACAACATCAATTAGATCGTAAGTGTTACCAGAAAGTTTTTGGGATCAGTCCGGGAACGTTTTCAACACACTTCGTATATATATATATATATATATATATATATATATATACACACACAGGGTGTTTCAGGAGGAAAGTTCAATACTTCGGGAGGTGATAGTATCGGTCATTGTGAGAAAAAAAGTTCATATGAACATGTGTCTACTTCTGAATGGTTACGGAGATAGAGCTGTTTGAATCTACAAATACAAAAGCATTGTTAATGGTAATCAAGAAAGAGAAACCAATTACTGTTTCTAACATTTAATGTTTAAACATTGGCATTTTGAATGGTATAGGATACAGAAATGAAACCGTCGACGGTATTCTGCAACCAGAGCTGGGCAGTATTTAAATACATTTGTATTTAAATACGTATTTAAATACATTTGTGTATTTAGAACTGTATTTATAAATACATTGTTTTTCATGTATTTAAATATAGTATTTAAATACTTTAATGAGTATTTAAATACAATGTATTTAAATACTCAAAATATAAAAATGTAAATACTTTTACTGGTTTAATACACGTTCTGTACTAGCACAGTACGACGCGTCGACAGTGTAGTACAGCATGGTTCATGTTTCAACGTGTCAGTTCAATCAGTTGTGTGCCACTCTTAGTCGAAAGCGGTTGATTTCTTTATCGTGTGCGTGACATGGCTTCAACAAGCAAATCCGGTGAATCAAACAGTGATATATCTGCAGATAACAATTTAGTGCACCCTCTGTTTGATGGAAAATACTTTAAAATTAAATCTAAAGACGGTAATAAGGCAAAGTGCACCTGCTTGCTGTGTAAACACGAAGTCTCTGCTGCAAGCAATGCTACAAACGAATCTGTACACTCATCTGAAGGTAAGTGTTTTTTTAGACATCAAAAAATATCTTGAAATTGACCGAATAATCGTACAAAACGGCTCTGCCTTAAGTGGGCCTGTGTAACTAACTCGTTGCAATCAATCCAATTTGCGATGGAAAATTCATTGATGAAAAAGCTTTTAAAATCGTCTGATCTATCGAGTGGTGTATTTATTTCGAAATTCACCGTGTCCCTAAAGTAGAAATTTATCAAAACATGAATTAGTGAATGCATATGTTAAAATTTGTATGTATTTAAATGTATTTACAAATGTATTTAAATACAATTGATGTATTTTGTATTTAGTATCTAAATACATTCGTAAAATGTATTTAGTATTTAGTATTTAAATACATTTCTCACATGTATTTAGTATTTAGTATTTAAATACATTCAATGCATTATTGCCCAGCTCTGTCTGCAACAGCAGCTGTTGCATTCCATCGCAAAAACAGTAGACTTACACCATATCTGCATATTCGGCATGTGTGAAGGTGTGTGGCATTCTTAACACTATTTCAAACACAAAACAATGTAACTCACAACAGTCAGCTGTCGATTGGCTTATGTTACATGCTTACATTACAGCTTACATGGTTCAAGGTTATAGGGGAGGGAAGGGGGAGGAAGAGCTGCGCGCGCATCAGATTCAAACAGCTCTATCTCCGTAACCATTCAGAATTAGACACATGTTTATATGAACTTTTTTTCTCACAATGAACGATACTATCACCTCCCGAAGTATTGACCTTTCCTCCTGAAACACCCTGTGTATATATAGGGGCGGACTGAGCGGCTGGGCAATCGGGCATGGACCGAGAGCCCGGACCATTATGGGGCCCGGCGGCCCCGGCCCGCAGTCATCATAAAACAGTGAGAGTGTTCCCAATTGGGTCAAGTGTCTAATCAAACTGTAATATGAAAAAAAAATCGGATTTCAAGGGACCCAGGACCTCATTATGCCCGAGGTTCCAGGTTGCTGTCAGTCCGCCCCTGTATATATATATATATATATATATAATAATATTATATATATATATATATATATATATAGGGTGTCAAAAAAAAAAACTAAACGCCAATTGTGAGGCTGCTGTGATAGCTAGAGCTCTAATTCTCCTTTCCCTGTTTCAGGTAGATCTGGGAGTTTTGTGTAATGGCATCGAAACGTCTTGCAATGGATCAGAAAAAGAAGGTGCTTGGGTGGTGGCACAAGACCGAAAATATTGTTGCAGTACAGAGAATGTTTTGCAGTTTCTTTGGAGTTCGCAAAGTTCCTGATCGCAAATCAATCAGAGCTCTCATAAAGAAGTTCAATGCTCATGGGACACTTTAACTACTCCATAAAGTCAATCAGGCACATTGCAACTGAGCCTCGCTTGAAACGTACATTGATTCAGAAGATCCTGCGCCTTGGCCTTTATGCATTTCCGTACCAAACCAATGTGCAAGCCCCTCTCACTGACCAGCAGCGAGACAAGCGTGTGGCTTTTGCTCAGTGGATGATTAATAAGCTGGAAGACGACGCAGTCTTCTTGAAGAAGATCGTCTTTACTGATGAATGCCATGTGACGCTGGCACAGGCTGTCACCAATCGCTGTAACATGCGTTTCTCGGGGCTACAGCGCCCTGCCAATGAAGATATTGTTGATGTGACAACACGACTGAAGACGAAAGCTACCATTTGGTGTGGCATCAGTTGGCACGGTATCCTAGGACCGTTTTACTTTGAAGATGATGAAGGAATCCAGTTGACAGTGAACCAGAACGTTACCAAAATATGATGAAGAGTAAGGTCTTACCTGAGCTGTGAACTGTCTAAATTCTTATATGCCATAGAAAACTTCCATGTCATAGCTTCAAAGTAAGCATTTAATTTTCTTTCTATATACCATAGCAATAAAATTATAACAGTATAACTTTAGGTTTTTTGTGGACACCCTGTATATAGTGCAATCACCGACATTCTTCAGAACGAGTCCGAAACATTGGAAACGCTGTATTTTTGGGTGGGCAAGGGCAACTGACTTATACTATACATGCATTGTCTTAGAACCGAGTTTCCATTCTCCATATGCGGTGGGCACGATGCTTGAACTCGAGTCCGAATACACATTGGCTACGTACAGAAAGACACATGGGAATCACCACCAGGAATACTGTATCACCAACAACCTCGGATATCCAGTGTTATCTTTTGTGAAAAGCCTGGGGGTTATCCCCCTACGTAACCAATAATTTTAACTGCAGGGGAATGGATGACTGTTGGGTAATTTTGGTAACCTCTTTTGGTAACCAGGGAGTGAGCGAAAACCAATGCACGTAAGCTTAATTTTAGATTTTAAGATTTAGTTTTATCCTTTTATTTTAGGGATTTTTCGTTTTATTCTTTGTGCGATTATTGCATCTGTGATATACAGGGTGTTTATAAAGTCCCTATCTATTTCAGTGAAAACGTAGCAAAAAAGGCTGAAAAGGTTATAAAGTCACAACCGAAAAGACAACAGGGATTGCCGCTTCCAGCCATTCATATCCTCACAGACAAAGCCAATCACCTATTCAAATGAACAGATTAAACATGTATAAAGAAAACCGTTCGCAGAAATTCCAGAGGGTTTACATCATCAGTCCAAATAACCATTCGAGGGTTAAGAGAAAATGAACCATTTCTTTGAAACCTAAACAACAGGTGAACAGACCAAACATGTCCACAGAAAGCAGTCAACAGAAACTCCAGAAAGTTTACATACATTATTCAACAATAAATATTCAGTGGTGAAGAGAAAATGAAACGCACAGTCTGAAATTCAATGTGGCATGCCGCTCCCAGCAATTCAAGAGCTTAAACGCATTATAATAATAATAATAATAATAATAAGAAGAAGAAGAAGACGAAGACGAAGAAGAAGAAGACATTTTTTTTATATATATGTTCACCGTTGAACGACTCTAAACGGGTAAAATACTCGTACTAATTTATAATAAATACATAACAAAAATCTAAAAAGGACATTAATAAATATTAAATTACAAACCATGGATGACTCTTAATTCTATGCATTAGAGAATGTACCTTTGCTCTGTGGCATTCACTCGCGTAACACTTTTTGGGTGCTTCTAAGAACGGACATGTTTCCCAACGAGGTTTAAACAATATATATACACACCAGAATGTTGAAACGTATAAAGAAATTTAGATGTAATTAATCACTACTTTTTAAAGTACGACAGAAGAACTTGGGGCAGCAGGACAGTTGGAAGCACATTTGTAGACTGGTTAAATACTGTATAGCTATTTAATCAAGTCTTAATTGTATAAGTGATAGGTTAAGTTTCACTAGTTATAACCTAATAAGCATTACTTGAAATAAAGTTTTTGGAAACTTTTATTACAAAATACAGTCATAGGTCCTTATCAGATAACTTTAACAGGACAAGATAACTTCATGCTGTTCATAAAAATGTAATAAGATCTGGCTCTATGAAGGGTCTATCTGGCCGATGCTGTTGCTGATGATGTTAATAATAATAATAATAATAATAATTATGTTTGGAATTGCTTAACCCCCTCTGTAATGATAGTTCATGTGATGTAGTGAACTCCGATCTATTTGTGGGGCCAAAACTACGAGCTGTTACGTCATCTGAACAAAGCTATCACTCATCCATATTTGTATTGCTTCCTTATTCGCCATTTATGCATCCTATGTTTGATAGGTTCCTATTCAACCTATTTGTTTTATAAACTAAAAGTTCTGGATTAATTATAGAACGAATCAATTTATGGAAAAATGCTCTGTAAGTTTCATAATGTGTCCACAAACAGGAACACCTGACATTACCTGAGACCACACTCATCGCCCATTGGGTCCATCTTTAAAGACCTTTTACATCTTTTTATTACCTGGCTGGACCCTAAGGTGTGCAAAACTAAGGTAAACCTCAACGATATTGTTTCGTCCACCAAACCTGTAAAATACCTGTAGGGTTGTTCTCAATACATGTCAGAACAGAAAACTTAGATTTTAAACCGTTTTGAGTTACATTCGAAATATAGATGTTAAACATGTAGATGCTGTAGCTGTATTCTTTGACACACCTTAAATTCGACACATACCCCAAGACATCTTTAGGATTACAAAATCCTGTAACACTCTAGTTAGAATAACCATAAAGCACTTGAGTATCCTGGGCCATCAACCTCGCATGAATTAAGGCCAATTTAAAAACTTCATTAGATGCATGAAAGGACGGACGTCGAGTATTCACTACATCTTCAGATTTTACGGAATACCACTTTACAATGGTGTTGCACGCAATGTCAGAGGCAGACATCATTGGTAGAAAGTTAAATTTGGGGGGGGCGTATAAGCACACATATAAACACACACAGAGGCAATTTCGGCAAAACTTAGAAGTAGAACTTCAACAGCTGAGGATATGCTCACGACAGCGGTGTCTGCTTATGTGCTGTTTTTCTTGGTAGGCAGTTGTAAGGTGGAGCCTATACTTTGTGTTTATACACGAATATTCCCACAAAACATTGTCAGAGCCTAGTGTTGAGGTTTACCTTAGATTTACATACCTTGGTGTTCAGACAGGTAATAAAAAAGATGTAAAAGGTTTTTAAAGATGGGCCCAGTGTTTGTTGAGTACGGTCTCAGTTAATGTCAGGTGTTTCTCTTTTCATACATTTAACTGTTCCGTTGTCTGTTGTTTACCTTTGAAGGGACCTAGAGGGTAAATATGGGTTTTCATTTAGGTTTACACACTTTAAGGCCCAGGCAGGTAATAATCAGTCGTAAAAGGTCTTTAAAGATGGGCCCAAAGGTCGACGAGTATGGTCTCATGTAATACCAGGTGTTCCTGTTAGCCATAAATTTAAAAGTTCTAATGTTTACCTGCGAATGACTGATTGGTAAATATGAATTTTCATTAAATTTAGATTAAGTGTGTGAAACCCCTTTTTTTTATCTCAGTATTTTCTTCATAATCTGAGATAGTAAGTGGAATTACTGATGATTGAGTCATTACCATCACTATGAAAAGTCTATGTATGATTTAATTTTAAGTGGTTGGAGTAAGCTTGTGAATAAGGAGAGAGATACAGTGGTTGGACAAAATAATATGAACACCTTGATAAATGGCGGTTTTTATTCTTAATATGGAGTTGGTCCTCCTTTAGCGGCAATAACAGCTGCAATACGTCGGGGAATTGATTCATACAATTTTGGACAGTGGCTAGAGGAATCCTGAGCCATTCTTCGAGCAAACCCTGCTCCAGTTCCTCCAAAGACGCCGGCGGTGGGAATCGGCTTCTGACCTGCTGCTCCAACTGACACCACAGATGCTCGATAATGTTAAGATCCGGGGATTGTGGAGGCCAATCCAAGCGTTCTACTTCACTAACATGCACTTCAAACCAGTTTTTAACGACCCCAGCGGTGTGGATTGGTGCATTATCATCCTGGAAGACGGCGCCGCCATTGGGAAACAGCGTTTGGACCATGGGATGGACCTGGTCAGCCAATATTGACAGATAGACCTGGGCGTTAACCCTACCATGCAGTACTACAGCTGGGCCAAGAGCATTCCACGATATTGCTGCCCAAACCATCACAGATCCGCCTCCATGCTTAACGGTTGGGGTCAGGCAGTCGGGGTCATAAGCATCTTTAGGCTGTCTCCAGACGTAAACTCGACCGGAACATGGAAATAGCGTAAAGGAGGATTCGTCGGAGTAGACTACATTCTTCCACCGGTCCATTGACCAATTCTTATGGTCATTATACCATTTTCTGCGCCGCTCAATGTTGATGTGCGAAAGGAAGGGTTTGGTAATTGCAGCCCTCCCATGGTATCCAGCTCCATGGAGCTCGCGACGTACAGTTCTGGTCGATACCGGGCTTGCAAGATGCTGGTTAAGCTCTGCAGTCACTTTTGGAGCTGTGGTCTTATGGTTCTTTGTCACAATGCGCTGTAGCACCCGGCGGTCTCGATCACACAGCTTCTTCTTGCGTCCACTATTGCATTTGTCGGGCTTGTCTTTCCATGGTTTTGGTATGCAGACATGACCATAGAGACAGTTCCTCTGGATACATTGAACATCTGAGCGGTTTTCGTCACCGATGCACCAGCCATCCACGCTCCGACAATTTGCCCTCTTTGGAAGTCTGACAGGTCTTTCATAACTGCTAATTCATAATTCAATCAGATCTGTAAAAACAACGTGAGGGTTATAACATGACGTATACACTCTCTGTTACGCATTTAAATAGGTTTGCCAGTCATTTGACCGTTTACTTTGTGTCTGAGCAGTCCGTAAAGATAACCGGTGAAATCGGCGGGTGTTCATATTATTTTGTCTAACCCAGGGGTTAGACAAAATAATATGAACACCTTGATAAATGGCGGTTTTTATTCTTAATATGGAGTTGGTCCTCCTTTAGCGGCAATAACAGCTGCAATGCGTCGGGGAATTGATTCATACAGCTTTTGGACAGTGGCTAGAGGAATCCTGAACCATTCTTCGAGCAAACCCTGCTCCAGTTCCTCCAAAGACGCCGGCGGTGGGAATCGGCTTCTGACCTGCTGCTCCAACTGACACCACAGATGCTCGATAATGTTAAGATCCGGGGATTGTGGAGGCCAATCCAAGCGTTCTACTTCACTAACATGCTCTTCAAACCAGTTTTTAACGACCCCAGCGGTGTGGATTGGTGCATTATCATTCTGGAAGACGGCGCCGCCATTGGGAAACAGCGTTTGGACCATGGGATGGACCTGGTCAGCCAATATTGACAGATAGACCTGGGCGTTAACCCTACCATGCAGTACTACAGCTGAGCCAAGAGTACTCCACGATATTGCTGCCCAAACCATCACAGATCCGCCTCCATGCTTAACGGTTTGGGTCAGGCAGTCGGGGTCATAAGCATCTTTAGGCTGTCTCCAGACGTAAACTCGACCGGAACATGGAAATAGCGTAAAGGAGGATTCGTCGGAGTAGACTACATTCTTCCACCGGTCAATTGACCAATTCTTATGGTCATTACACCATTTTCTGCGCCGCTCAATGTTGATGTGCGAAAGGAAGGGTTTGGCAATTGCAGCCCTCCCATGGTATCCAGCTCCATGGAGCTCGCGACGTACAGTTCTGGTCGATACCGGGCTTGCAAGATGCTGGTTAAGCTCTGCAGTCACTTTTGGAGCTGTGGTCTTATGGTTCTTTGTCACAATGCGCTTTAGCACCCGGCGGTCTCGATCACACAGCTTCTTCTTGCGTCCACTATTGCATTTGTCGGTGCTTGTCTTTCCATGGTTTTGGTATGCAGACATGACCATAGAGACAGTTCCTCTGGATACATTGAACATCTGAGCGGTTTTCGTCACCGATGCACCAGCCATCCGCGCTCCGACAATTTGCCCTCTTTGGAAGTCTGACAGGTCTTTCATAACTGCTAATTCATAATTCAATCAGATCTGTAAAAACAACGTGAGGGTTATAACATGACGTATACACTCTCTGTTGCGCATTTAAATAGGTTTGCCAGTCATTTGACCGTTTACTTTGTGTCTGAGCAGTCCGTAAAGATAACCGGTGAAATCGGCGGGTGTTCATATTATTTTGTCTAACCCCTGTATATATTATATATATATATATATATATAACCTTTGGTTAGCTTCCGCCCGAATTGTTCATTCTGACGAAAGTCAAGCTTTTCACTCCACCTTAGGCCTACAGTTTAACATGGAATCCGAACCACGCCTCACCAGCAACCCAACGTCTAGGCTACCCAGGGTACCCATTTATCTACCAACCACTTTATTGTGTGGAAGGATGAAGAGCTGGGTTTTGCTGCGCGCCGACTGCAGTCACCGGGTCTCGAACCCGGGGCCGATGGATTCGTAGTCAGCGACGCTAACCACTACACGGCCGAGGCGCATATATATATATATATATATATATCAAAGCTATTGACTTCTCCTTAGGGAAACGGAGCTTACAGATGAACAGAAGGATCAACACAACGGCAAACATTTTCATTTATTTGTACTTCAGACGTTTCGACAAATCTTTTGTCATCATCAGTGAATTTAGTCTTAAAACCTTAAAACAAAAGTAAAAAGTGAAAAGTGAAAATTACATCAATACAATATTAAAACCATTAAAATTAAAACCTTAAAGCAAAATGAAAATTGCATCAATACAAAATTAAAATCATTTAAATTTCATCACTATAAAAACTAAAATTAAATTAAATTACCTCAATAGGTAAATACACAATGTTTACATCCACCTCCATACTTGGCAAAGTCTAAGAGAACACTGGATGGTCAGAGGATTAGAAAGGGTATGTCTGTGAGAATCGGTTGGTTAGTTAAAAGAGTTGTAATTTGTAGGATGAGCTATTATTATTAAGGGAGGGTTTGTTTCTATAGATGTACAAAGATTCTAAAATTCGGAGTTCTGTAAGGTTATTGGATCTAGTTAAAATTTCAAACTGAGTTTTGTGAAGGGGATGGTCGTTTTCATTACTTTGGTTTCTAATTGCGGATTGTGGAGGGCTACTGAGGGGACGGTTGGTACGGTCTGACAAGCCCAAATGTTGAGAAAGGCGCACCTCCAGTTGGAGTTGAGTGCTGCCAATATACGCAGCCTTACAGCTGTCGCACATGTATTTGTAAACAACATTGGGGCATACAGTTTTGGGGAATTCATCTTTGAACTTTAAAAAATTTGATAATTTAAGTGGGTTGACGAAGGCGAATCTAAAATTTATTTGGGGATAACTAGACTTGAGCAGTTTGGACACTTCACCTCGAATACGCAATGATAAATAACCATAAAAAGGTAATTTAATATATCTGGTTTCTTTTTGTACTGTAGTTATGGGGAGTTTAGTATCAAAAGTGTTATTTAAAAATTTCTTTAATTGGTTATCGAATAGATGAGAAGGGTAGTAATTGTTAATAAAGTACTGTTTTAAAAATTTAAATTCTTCGTTTAACGAAAAGTAATCCGAACAAATACGGTAACTTCTTGTTAATAATGTTACTATAGCACTAATCTTATACTTATAAAACATACAACTTAAATAATTGGTTCCCAAGCCAGTAAAAGTTTGTTTTCGAAATAGTGAAGTATGGAACTTATTATGAGCCCGTTTCACTAAAACATCCAGGAAAGGTAAACTATTATTTGTTTCGTTTTCACACGTGTACTTAATATTACTATGTTGTTTATTAAGATAATCAAGAAAAAGTTTTACGTGTGAAGGATGGTTAAATATTAAGAAAGTGTCATCCACGTATCTTCTGTAATATATGGGTTTAAAACTACTAGGACAACTTTTCAACCAAATTTCTTCGTAATGGCAAAGAAATGCATTTGCTAGTGTTGGGCTTAACGGGAAACCCATAGCTACCCACATCAATTTGGCTGTAAAGGTTGCTATTAAATAAGAAAAGATTATCAAAACACTATTTCGAGAAGGTTTTTAAATTGAGTCTGAGTGAGGCCATTAATAAGAGTATTATCAGTAATGAATAACTTGTTTTGTATGATATTTAATGTTTCTTTTAACGGGACATTAGTAAACAATGACGAGACATCAAAACTGGCCATAGTAAGAGAATCGGCATGATTGATCTCTTTTATCTCTTTAGCAAAATCAAACGAGTTGTTAATAGAATAATCATTAAAGGTGAGTTTTGAAAGCAAGGGAACGAAGAATTTGGCTAAATTATAATTGAATGTACCACATGCCGAAAGAATAGGTCTTAGTGGGAAATTTGGCTTATGGACTTTAGGTAAACCATATAGAATTCCTGGATTAGAACCAGAAGCAAATAAAAAATTGCATGTATTGTCAGCAATAATATTACTATTTTTAATTTACGCAAACACCTATTAAGTTTATCTTCGAGTTTTAGTAATTTAGACAGAACATTCTCTTTTACCCTTTTAAATTTAGACGTATCTGACAAAATTGTCTCCATTCTATTTATGTAAACTGTTGAATCAATCAGTACTACTCCTTTACCCTTATCCGGTTTTGTAATGATGACAGAGTTATCCTTTTTCAAATTATTAAGAATTTTAAAATCTTGCTTATTAAAGAGGGGAGAAACACCTTATGGGGTTTAAAATTATAAAATTCTTAAAAGAGATGCTCTCCACTTGTTTTACCAAGTTATGAAACGAGAAATTTGGTCGGATCTCACAATTCTTAATATTCATGAGAAGATTTTCAAAGCCAGAGAAAAATTTATAAAAATTTAGTTTATAATGAGGTAGATCAAAATTTAAGCCTAACGACAATATTTCTTTCTCTCTAATACTTAAAACTCTATTAGAGAAATTAAAAATAAAATTATCTGGATTATTAAAAAACGACTGAGTGATTCCCAATTTTTCCAATTTGGCAGCATGTATCCTTTTATGTCTATTGACCATCCTTCACACGTAAAACTTTTTCTTGATTATCTTAATAAACAACATAGTAATATTAAGTACACGTGTGAAAACGAAACAAATAATAGTTTACCTTTCATGGATGTTTTAGTTAAACGGGCTCATAATAAGTTCCATACTTCACTATTTCGAAAACAAACTTTTACTGGCTTGGGAACCAATTATTTAAGTTGTATGTTTTATAAATATAAGATTAGTGCTATAGTAACATTATTAACAAGAAGTTACCGTATTTGTTCGGATTACTTTTCGTTAAACGAAGAATTAAAATTTTTAAAACAGTACTTTATTAACAATTACTACCCTTCTCATCTATTCGATAACAATTAAAGAAATTTTTAAATAACACTTTGATACTAAACTCCCCATAACTACAGTACAAAAAGAAACCAGATATATTAAATTACCTTTTTATGGTTATTTATCATTGCGTATTCGAGGTGAAGTGTCCAAACTGCTCAAGTCTAGTTATCCCCAAATAAATTTTAGATTCGCCTTCGTCAACTCACTTAAATTATCAAATTTTTTAAAGTTCAAAGATGAATTCCCCAAAACTGTATGCCCCAATGTTGTTTACAAATACACGTGCGACAGCTGTAAGGCTGCGTATATTGGCAGCACTCAACTCCAACTGGAGGTGCGCCTTTCTCAACATTTGGGCTTGTCAGTCCGTACCAACCGTCCCCTCAGTAGCCCTCCACAATCCGCAATTAGAAACCATAGTAATGAAAACGACCATCCCCTTCACAAAACTCAGTTTGAAATTTTAACTAGATCCAATAACCTTACAGAACTCCGAATTTTAGAATCTTTGTACATCTATAGAAACAAACCCTCCCTTAATAATAATAGCTCATCCTACAAATTACAACTCTTTTAACTAACCAACCGATTCTCACAGACATACTCTTTCTAATCCTCTGACCATCCAGTGTTCTCTTAGACTTTGCCAAGTATGGAGGTGGATGTAAACATTGTGTATTTACCTATTGAGGTAATTTAATTTAATTTTAGTTTTTATAGTGATGAAATTTAAATGATTTTAATTTTGTATTGATGCAATTTTCATTTTGCTTTAAGGTTTTAATTTAATGGTTTTAATATTGTATTGATGTAATTTTCACTTTTCACTTTTGTTTTAAGGTTTTAAGACTTAATTCACTGATGATGACAAAAGATTTGTCGAAACGTCTGAAGTACAAATAAATGAAAATGTTTGCCGTTGTGTTGATCCTTCTGTTTATATATATATATATATATATATATATATATATATATATATATATAATACACACACACACACACACAATATAATATATATATATATATATATATATATATATATATATATATATAATATATAATATATATATATATAATCATGCGGGTTGCTTCTACAGAGCTTCAATTTAATATTTAGGAGAAATCCAATGACAAGGAGAAATGTAAATGCCATGAAAAGTCTTCTTTAATGCGCAACGTTTCGAGCAATACGCTCATCTTCAGGCTGTTTAATAACAATGTGAAATTAAAATCAATATTGAATGAAAAACAAAACAGAAAATTTCTATAACCTATTCGTAAAGACAAATTTTAAAAGACTGAGAAAAGAGGGTTAAATTCTAAGTTATACAGATTTACATATAAAAATTAAGAAGTTATTTTAAATACATGTAGTAAATGTGAAATTAATACACTGGAAAAATTACCAATAGTACACTGGAACAATGGAGCTATCTACCTTACACTGCAGTATCCGAGGCTGACTAATTTGAGCAGAGACAAAGAACGGGAAACACGAAGGATGGCGAGGGCGATTGGGGAAGGAGGGATTATAAGGAATTGGGGAAGGAGGAGGGATCATAGCAAATTGAGAGGGACGGCCGATGAGTCAACATTCAGACTAGGGGACAATGCTTTAATGAAAAGGGATTCTAAAATTCTTAGTGAGTTGGGACAAGTATTACAACCAAGAATTTTAAAATTGTCTAAAGTGACATCAATTTTACATTTAATGCTGTGTTCACGAATACTCGAGGCTTCTTTAGTTTTTAAAATTTTTACCTGTTCGGCCACTTATTCCCATATGCGAATAAAATCTAGCCCTGAGAGAGCGAACAGTGCTGCCGATGTAATTCCCAAGGAGACACCTGGGGCAGGTAAATAAATATACAACACCGCTACGCAACGAGTCAGGGGTTCGATCCTTCGCTGAGAAAAAGCTACCTAAAGACGTTTTATTAATAAATATGATGCGGAAATCAGTATGATAAAAAAATTTCCTTAACAATTTTGTAAATTTAAGCTTAAATTCCTTATTCAAAAGACCCATTTCAGGTACCAAGAAATATTTTATATCCTTCGGCACTGTAATACATGGAAGTTGAGGGCTATAAACATTATTTAAGAAGGATCTAATTAGTTGTGTCTACATATTGAACAGGAAAACTATTATTAGTAAAGTATGATCTTAGATTATTAAATTCATCATTAAGTAAGGTAAAATTAGAGGTCAAATTATATCCTCTGAACAGGAGAGTTTTAATACAAGACATCTTATAGTTGAAATCAGTAAAACTAAAAAAATTCATGCCCAAACCAGTGAAAGTGGGTTTCCTGTAAACTGATGTAGTAATAGAATCATATTTATTAATAAAACGTCTTTAGGTAGCTTTTTCTCAGCGAAGGATCGAACCCCTGACTCGTTGCGTAGCGGTGTTGTATATTTATTTACCTGCCCCAGGTGTTCCTTGGGAATTACATCGGCAGCACTGTTCGCTCTCTCAGGGCTAGATTTATTCGCATATGGGAATAAGTGGCCGAACAGGTAAAATTTTAAAAACTAAAGAAGCCTCGAGTATTCGTGAACACAGCATTAAATGTAAAATTGATGTCACTTTAGACAATTTTAAAATTCTGGTTGTAATACTTGTCCCAACTCACTAAGAATTTTAGAATCCCTTTTCATTAAAGCATTGTCCCCTAGTCTGAATGTTGACTCATCGGCCGTCCCTCTCAATTTGCTATGATCCCTCCTCCTTCCCAATTCCTTATAATCCCTCCTTCCCCAATCGCCCTCGCCATCCTTCGTGTTTCCCGTTCTTTGTCTCTGCTCAAATTAGTCAGCCTCGGATACTGCAGTGTAAGGTAGATAGCTCCATTGTTCCAGTGTACTATTGGTAATTTTTCCAGTGTATTAATTTCACATTTACTACATGTATTTAAAAATAACTTCTTAATTTTTATATGTAAATCTGTATAACTTAGAATTTAACCCTCTTTTCTCAGTCTTTTAAAATTTGTCTTTACGAATAGGTTATAGAAATTTTCTGTTTTGTTTTTCATTCAATATTGATTTTAATTTCACATTGTTATTAAACAGCCTGAAGATGAGCGTATTGCTCGAAACGTTGCGCATTAAAGAAGACTTTTCATGGCATTTACATTTCTCCTTGTCATTGGATTTCTCCTAAATATTATATATATATATATATATATATATATATATATTATTAGGATGTCACTTATTTTTCAACTTTTAAGTTTCCGTGCTCTGACCCTATCAAAGTATGCCATATGATGTAAAAACACTGTGTACAAAGTTTTATTGAGATATTTTAATATTTAGAGGTCGCTCAACGGCTTCCAAGTATTGGATACAAGATTCTCAGAAAGTGTGAATATAAACAATTTCCAAATGTATTTAAACAATTTATTATGTTCCTACATTAGCAGGAAGTGCACAAGACATTATCATAATATTAAGATAAAGTACATTAACATCAGACAGTAGCGTAATTATTATGATTAATCATTATTTCCACTCAAGGTATGCTTTTGTCCCCATCTGCAATGCTTGCGACGGTCTTCGACAACTTGGAGAAGAAACTGTTGTTGTTCTTCATCTTTGGTTAGGTATCCAGAAAAATCCTGGATGAGAGCAACTCCACGTTCAACGAAGTCATTTGTTACAGTTAGAGTTTTTACAGTCTCTTTCGCAGTCTGGTAATGGGTATCCTCTTCCCATTGCTCAGCAGTTTTCTTCAAGAATTCATCTGGGAGGTTGAGCTTCGTGAACAATGATTTTGTTTTTTGTTACAAAGTTTTTCAAGCTTTTTTCTTTCACAGTATTCAGGTCAACAACCACACGCTTTGGAGGGTTCTCTTGTCCATCAACACTAGTCATAGATATGACCAGGCGATTTTTTATATCAGGGAGGACATCGTCATCGAAAAAAGCAAGACCTACCAGCTCTTCAGACAAATACCATAAATGAGCTGCTATCTTCTGTGAAGTTACCATGGCAATGCGTGGATGGATGTTTGACTACTTTACTAGTGACTGTAGGAGATTAAGACCATTTTGGGGAGCACTAATGGCGCAAGGGCACGTGGTCCAAGCTTTCACATAGATGCATACAATAAAAATGCAAAAGTCGCGAAGTCCTCTTTCCTCACGATTTGTTAACTTAAATTGTGATCTGAACATCCAAATCTTTAAGGAATAGATTGCCTTTGACATCCATCGTGCCTGATGCATCGTTCCGGGAGCATGAAAAACTACACCACGATTAGAGACAGCACCAAGAAACAGATATGCTAGTTCAAGTAGCTCCTTATAGTCATCTCGCGGGATTTTTGTAGTCATTGCAGATTTAGAGAAGCTAATGAGACCTTCCTTTACATCAGCGACAGCAGACGTGGCAATTTCATCAGTGGTGGCATCTTCATACCGCTTTGGATCAATGTCGTCCCACTTTCCTTGAAATCTCTTAAAAAGTTGGACATCTGTAGCTAATGTGGGGCCCATGCATTCTTTTAAAGCTGCTGCAGCCAAAAGTTCGATGATGTGATGTCTGCAGGCCAGATGGAGTAGGTCACGTTTCAGCATCTGCTGTAAAATAACGCAAGTCCCAGCCATTAGACCAGTATTGGCGCTAGTTGTATCGAAGGATATAGCTTGGACCTTTTCTTCAATATCCCACTTACGGAGAGCTTCAATGACAGCTGCAGCTTGTGCTTTCCCAGTTCCAGATATGAGCTTTGGAACGCCAAGAAGCTGATGTACTCCCTGACCTGTTACTATATTTTTCGCAGTCTCCGCAATAATCATAGTAGCAGCACGATCAGATACTTTACAGCGATCTAGAACTGCTGTGAGACCAGGCGTGATGACTTCTTTTCTTCCCTGCTTGAAAGGGGTTTCTGCCTACTTGTTCCAGGAACAGCTTCAAGTTCTGATTCCTCTTCCTCAAACGTCGATGAACTACTGCTCTCTAGTGTAACAGAATCTAACAATGAATCCTTGCTTTGTCCTGCCTTTCGCTTTCGACTTTGTTCGCTCAACACACGTTTCTCTTTCTTTGCCTCCTATTGATGTACCACAATATCAACAAAAGACATTGTTCCACGACGGCCTTTTTCACGCTGAGCAATGAGAAACTGCTTATTTTCCTCCATTTTGATTATGTCGAGGGCATTTGCATGAGCGATATCAAAGGGGTCGTGAAAACAGTCCTTGAACATGCTCTCATTCTTAGCCTGTACTTCTGTCTTGCGGGATGCATTTTTCTTCAATGTTTTCCATCGTGAGAAGAGTTTTTCCAGTTTTCTGATTGTGTCCTGTTTGTGTTGAGTTGGAATTCGGGCACGATTCCAAAACTCCTCAATTTTTTCAATTGTCATTGACGAAGTCTCTCTTATCGTCTTCTTCTTTTTATATGTAAATGAAGGAAAAAAGGACAGAGCCTGAAGATTTGATGGCAATTTACCACCTCTAATATCATTCTCACACTTGTCAATCAAGTAAACCTTAGATTTCTTGCGAGTCTCCATCATTAGATAATAAATGTATTTTGCCATATAAATTTACACCTGAAAATAAAAAATAAGTGTTATAGGTATTATGCAGTAAAAAACACTAATACACACATATCCTACTATTAGGCTAAAATAACCAGTGGTGGGCACCGTTAACCAAAAAGTTAACTTCGATAACGATAATCCGTTAACCCCAATTTTTAACTCCGATAACGATAATCCGATAATTTTACTACAAAGTTAACGGAAGTTAACGATAATCCGTTAACGATAACTATTTCTTTACTAACATTTAAAAAAATCAAGGAAAAAAGCTTTAAAACCCATAGAAAATGTTTATTTATGCAAAATCCAACAATAAATAGGTATTTAACTGTATTTTTATCAAGTTTTGCAACTTTTTTGCTTAATAACTTTTTTTTTTTTTTAATAAAAAATGTACTGATTACATGTTTTGAAACCCTTGTAACCACTAACCATTAACTAAATTTTAATTTACCAGAGAATAATTATGGCGGGAACTGAAAGGTAAAATTAAATTTTAGGCACATTTATTAAAGACTATGACACAATGTGCTGGTTGCCCTTCAGAAAGACCAACTTCTCAAAGTTAGGCCCAACTGCCAGTCTTGACCTCTTGGGCCTCAGGATGTCCTTGCCGAGAGAGAAGAGCAGTTCCACTGCGGCAGAGGACGGAATTGGCAGACTGAAGTTATGGCGGTTTGAATTCATTCGCGGAGCGGTGATCTTCCGTGAATGACTCCTCGCAGTTAACGTGTTAACGGACTTTAACAGACTAAATATCGAGTTATCGGAAGTTAACTGGTCCGATAACGATAAATGGAAATTAACTTCCGTTAATAGTCCGTTAAAAAAAGTTAACTTCGTTAATTAACTGTTATCGGATTAACGCTTTAGTGCCCAACACTGAAAATAACACACACTAATGCAAACACATCCTACCATTCAGGCGACTGAAATGATACTGGGGGTGAGGCATAGAAAGGAAGCGCATTTCAATTTAGGAAAAGTAACGACGCGTCATCAAAATTTTAATGGCCGTTGAGCGACCTCTAAATATTAATATTTTCTCATGAAACTTCATAATCAGCGTTGTTACATGCAATGTCACATTTCTAGAGGGTCAGACCGAAACTTCTTCATGGTTCAATTCTTACCATACAATTAAGTGACACCCTAATATATATATATATATATATATATATATATATATATATATATATATTATACATACACACACACACACCGTAACCTGTGAAAATAGAGAGAGAACCGTCGAATAGTTGTTTTGACTGATGTATGTAAACCTTCTGGAATTTCTGCTGACGGTTCTCTGTGTACATGTTTGACCTGGTCATTTGAATCGGTGTATTGGCTTTGTCTGTGATGATATGGATGATTGGATGCGGCAATCCCTGTTGTCTTTTATATTGTGAATTTTAATCCCTTTTTCAGCCTTTCCAAAAGGCTTACTGATTGGCTGGCTGAGACCTTTTGTTTAAACCTGTTTTACAGTGGCGGCTCGTGACTAAAAATTCTAGGGGTGCTGTCTCTAAGAATTGGTTGAAATAATTACTGAAATAAAAGGATGAGCATTGAGCAATGAATAAAAGTTTCAAAAGTTATTGAAAAAGTTATTCAGTGAGCTCATCCTTATATTGTTCTTGATTATTTCAATTGTAAATAAAAAATGTAAGGGTGCTGCAGTTCCGCAGTGCCTACCGACAAGCCGCCACTGCCTGTTTATATTCATAGTTGTACGGATGTGTGTTAAACGTAAATCTCGAATTTTTCTATATTTAAAGTGTATAACGTGTTAAAATTTGGTGAATAATAATTTATTTTGATAGTTTTAGTATTAAACAGAGCTTTCACTGTATAATGCGTGTTTGTGAATAATTTGGATCAATGAAAGAAAGCCACCCCCAGCCTTCTTCACTTAGATTTATAAGGCTAACTAACGAAAATATAACGACCTAACCTATCCAATCGTCAAGGACGTACAGTTGATCTAACGACTGGTTAGGTTAGGTCGTGATAGTTTCGTTAGTTAGTCCTATAAAGCTAACTAAAGAAGGCTGGGGTGGCTTCTTTCATTGATCCAATAATTTATTTTTAAAGTTTTAATTTAAAAAAATGCTCCATGTTAAAAATAAAGTGGTTGGGATCATTCAATGGTGAGTATTATTATTTTGTTCTTATTAATAACCTTAGTATTATGCCTAAGTAAATATTGCCGTTGGTCTCTATACTCTATATTTATAATATTATTGTTATTAGTATTATTACTATTAGTTTTATTAGTATTATTCTGTGTCTAAGTGTTGCTAGTGGTCCTATACTTTATACTTATATTTTTATTGTTTTACCGCTGACTATATTTGTCACTGCGTTACTAATGACCTTATATCCTTTGAAAATTTTTACCACTGAGATGTTGGACCTTTATAGGTTATGCTATTAGTAGTATTAGTATTATTATTAGTAATTTTATTAGTAGTAGTATTACACGTCTAAGTCTGTGTTACTGGTAACCCCCTAAACCTTATACTATTAGAATTGCATCAGCATGCTGCATCAGGTGGGCCGTATACCTTATATCCCTTGGAAATGGTTTCTCTTAATATGGTGGTCGCTAAAGTTCACAGTGTTACGTCACACATTTTTATTTTTTGTTTTTTATTTTAATTTTTATTTATTTATTTTTTTTTTATTTTAAATTTTTGGTGGGGTGGCACTGGCACCCCAACCACCATTCTCCCCTCACCCCTTTGGCACTGGCACCCAACCACCATTCCTTCCTCAACTCCTTGGCACTGTCATACCTACCCCCTTTCCACTTCGTATATACTGTATGTACCCATACTACTTCTCGTTTGTCACAATGAGATAGTTTAGCAATGAGAAGGAATTTCATTAGAAACTGCATAGAAAGCGTTGAAGAGGCCCATTAATAGGAGGACGAACGACCTTTTGTCATTAAAGTTATCATGTAATGGGTATAATAAGGCTAAAAGTGCATCGCTTGCTTATGCCCTTTTTTGAACCGGAAATAAGATTTTTTTTTAATATTGATAAAGTTGTTTGTAGATATTTGTTCTTCAGTTTTTTCTGTTGTTGGTAAGGCTACTGTTTGAAGGGAATGACATATCTGGATTTATATAACTGATCGACTCTTGCATATTTTAATGGATTTGCTTAAATAATTTGTTAAAAACATTTTAACGATGAAAAAGGCCTACAGCCAAAATTAAATAGACTACAAACCTGTAGTAATGGGTGTAGTTGGAGAGAGCATTATTCGGATAAGCTCGTCACAACTACGTGCAGAGAGAGGAATCTTTTTTGGCTGTGTTCCTCCTAACATCTGTAGAGAAGTTATTGAGTTGATTGGCCATGTATAAGGGATCGATATAAGAAGTATTTCCTATGGTCAAATTCTCTGGGAAGCAATTTTGTCTTTCTTTTTATATAGTTTCATTTATCAATTTTCAATGTTATTTTTGGCCATCTTTGTATCAATCAAATTTATTGCTATAATATTATACTCATCTTTTGTAGTTTATTTCATTATTGATAAAACAATTTGTTTTGCTTTGAAATTTGCGGCTAACCTCCTTTTGGTCAGAGACAACAATGTAAATTTATTATCATAATGAGGATAACGAATTTAACTCATTAATACATGACAACAGTCATTCTCACAGAGAGCATTTGTAAAAAGACAAAAAGAAATCTCTTCACATTCAAACGGTTATTCTTTGAAAGCCTCAAAATAAAATTGAAAGGTCTTACTTATTTCAGTGGATTTATACAATGTCAACATAACGCAAGAAGTAAGCAGAAAAAAAGCAATTTGAAATAAGTTGAAAACAAATTTTAAAATGAAATGGAAGTAATATATAACCTCCACCCGTTAAAAAAAGGGTAAGAAATGGTTGCATTTACTGAGGCCCATTTGTTTTACGTTCCCTTTCTTCTTAAATTGTTTTATTATCCAGAGTTTTACGAAGTGAGGAAAAGGAACGAAGAATTAACCACACCATCACTCCTATAAAACGTTTGTTTACGTGTACGCGGTTTATGCCTTTATAATGGGTCCTGTTAAATGATGTCGAGAGCAGTAAAATGCAATTACAAATGTTTTATTAAGCATTACCTAGTTTTAGTCATTAATTTCATTTAAACATTACGTTTTAAGGTGGGAAAAAACTATGTCGTTTGAAGAAGTATAACATATATTCTTTGGGCAGGCCTAAGCAATGTGTATATATACATAAACATACATGCATAAATACATGTCATCAACCGTAGTTCAGTGGGTAATACCGTTTCCCTATAAACGAAATGAAGACAATAAAATTGACGTTCGAATCCTGGTAATGCTGATAATAGTAATAATAATAATAGTAATATTAATAATTACTATACTGTAAGTCGAATTACTATACTGTAAATAAATACCTGAGTCAAAACTAGTCATGAGAGTCTTTAAAGACTTTATTTTGAGATCTTTAGATTGAAAAGTTGGAATACACAAGGCATAAGGTAAATGTGTTCCATGACCTTTGTAATCGATTGGGCAAGTGCACATTTTTTCTATTTCGAACGAAACCACTTTGATAATTCGTTTAAAAGACTTCGTTTTTTTTTTTAACTGAATTATCTAAAAAGTTTTCATCTTTTTACCCTTTTCAATTAGTCAAACATTCTCTAGGTGAAGTCTTTCGTTTGACCTTGATTTACCTACGTTTCATATTACGCAAAAGTCCCAAAATCGGGGTTTTGCGTGTTTGACATCTACGTAATCAAATTGGAGGGAAGAATTAATTAAATAATTTAGCCGTATATAAAAAAGTGATATACACTACTTTTCAAGTTATGTTTAAGCAAAACTCATTTGTTCTAATAAGTTTTATATGGTTTCCAAATCACAACATATTATATATATATATATATATATATATATATATATATATATATATATATATATAATATATATATATATATATAGTGTGTGTGTATATATATATATATATATATATATATATATATACACACACACACATTTTAACTGCAAACAACACACAGTATAATTAATGTAAAGAACGACGCTTGTGTAGAAGAACGTTCCGCACAAGATGAGTTAAAATGTATATATATGTACGGCATGCGAAGGTGCCCCCTCAGGGCATTGGTTTCTGCTCGTATGTAGGAGAATTACGACTTCTGATTAATCGAGGCCCATGGTGTAGTGGATAGCATATCTGACCGGCAATCGGAAGATCCCGGGTTCGATTCCAGGGTGGTTACCTCATTTTTCATTTGTTCGTTCTCCCTCCTCATCTTGTGCGGAACGTTCTTCTACACAAGCGTCGTTCTTTACATATATATATATATATATATAGTGATTATATACAGTATATACCTCAAACTAAATCCATTTACCATTCAAACAACACTGGAAAATAGGAAAGGCAGAATGTGTAGTGTTCCCAAATTAAAGGCCCGACAAGGGACCTCCTCAACACTGAAGGAAAATAGCTTGGTTGTCAGGGGGACAAGACTTTTTAACCAGCTTCCAAAGGATCTCAGAAACGTTACAGGGGTCAAAGTTGAAGTCTTCAAGAGAAGACTAGATGCCTGTCTCAGGACGGTACCAGATGAGCAGGGTGTATCTGGCTATGTGCGGTGGAACTCGCTCCTCCACCAAACCAGGCCTAGAGGCGGGGCCACCAGCTTGACCTTCGTGTGAAGAGAGACCAACGCACGGAACCTGACGAGGTTAACGAGGTGTGTGTGTATATATTATATATATAAATTTTCATTTATATATGAAAATAAAAACCCACTCTAATAGACAGTTTATTTCCACGACAGTTTCGACGCCCAGTGGGCGTCGAAACTGTCGTGGAAATAAACTCTGTCTATTAGAGTGGGTTTTTATTTTCATATTTTGACCTTCACGTAGAAAAAAGTGAAGTTTTTTGCATTTATTTCATTTATACATATATATAATATACATGCAAAGAACGACGCTTGTTTAGAAGAGTGTCCGCACAAGAGGAGGAGAGAAAACAAGCAATGAAAAATGAGGCATCTTTCGGGAATCGAACCCGGGATCATCCGATTTCCGGTCAGATATGCTAACCATTACACCAAGAGCCTCCATGAATCAGAACTCGTAATTCGCCTACGTACGAGCGGAATCGAATGCCCTTTGAGGGGGACCTTCTCATGCCGTACACACACACACACACAGACACACATTTTTGAACTGCAAACGACACACAGTATAATTAATGCAAAGAACGACGCTTGTTTAGAAGAGTGTCCGCTCGTAGGAGAATTACGAATTCTGATTCATGGAGGCTCTTGGTGCAATGGTTAGCATATCTGACCGGCAATCGGATGATCCCGGGTTCGATTCCCGGGAGATGTCTCATTTTTCATTGCTCGTTTTCTCTCCTCTTGTGCGGACACTTTCTAAACAAGCGTCGTTCTTTGCCTTAATTATACTGTGTGTGGTTTGCAGTTAAAAAAATGTATAATATACATACATATAAATATGTATAATTTATATTTATATATATATATAATAATTATATATATATATATATATATATATATATATATATATATATATGCACATAATATATACATATACAGTATATAAATGAAAATTATTTCACGAAAATAATACGTGAATAATATTTATGATGAAAATAACTACGAAGGAAAAAGAAAACAATAGTGCTCAAGCGCTTTCGTCTAATGACATCCTCAGGAACACTGAAATTAATAACAAGTTTGAAACTATATGTACTGTAGGTCACAAAGAAGAAATAATAAAAAAAGGTAATATGATTGGCGCACAAAAAAGTTGTAGGAGGAGCATACAAATTTATATGGAAAAGCTACCAGAGTTTTAGTACCTTGCCCTTCTTGTCTAAATCCGTTCTGAACGAATTCAAAACAACAGGATCAAACGAAAAAGGCACTGGTTAATGTTGAAATTGTTTGTAAGTTGAATAATGACAGACTCAGTAATATTTGTATTGACAATGTTGCTTGAGTGAAACAAAACTGAAGCACTATTCCAATCAATGCAATGGGATAAGTCTAACAAATGGACAAAAAGGGCACTGGACGACTGTCCCGTTCTAACAGAATATTGATGCTGTTTTACACGCGTGTTCAAATTCTTTCCCGTCGGTCCAATGTAAAAGGAATCCATTGTTTCCAACCAATTTTATAGCTAATGCCTAAATTATTGGTAGGACTATTCTTACTATAATATCTTTCACAATACAGGTATACCCCGGTTTTCGCAAGAGTTATGTTCCTCAGACTCATTACGAATAGTGAAATTGCGAATAACGAATCATTTTTTTCCCCATATAAATACATGTTTTATCAGGGATGCGTTCCGGTGGCCATTTTTCAGAAGGTAAAATGTTTGGATACGTTCCCATACGATACATAAAAGCAAGTATAAAACACAAATACAGACTGTATTACGAGTACTGTATTAGCATAGTAAGTTATGAAAACATCAATAAAAGAATAAACATACCTGTACTGTACTTTTATTTCCTCAAACAGCCCCCGACTGGGGTCAAACCACCCCCGACTCGCACTGAAAGTTTCACCACCACCACTGCTCTCACCTTCACCAACGACTTCCTTCCTCACATCTCGCCACAAAGACCGTGCCTTTTCTTGAATAATGGCCTGCGATACAGGCATGCTGCGTTGCGTTTGATAGCAGGCGGAAGTGTGAATTATTTTTTCCCTTATCTGGCATTGCGAATAACGGAGCTGGGTTTGCGAATAGCGGAATTTGGTGTCAAAAAATATATTACGTATAAGCGAAGCTACGAATATCGAAGCTATGAATAACGGGGTATACCTGTATTGCCATATGAAAATACTACAGTAATGTTCAAAAGTTTAAGTAAATTAGGAATGCCTAAAAAGCCTGGGAAAAATGGAATTACCGGTACTAAAATATTCTTCGACAAAGTGGGAGGATTATTATTCACACGATAGAAAGTTCGTTTTGCCTTGTTAAGACAAGATTCCAAAAAAGCAGGTGGGTAACACAAATCACTTCCAATACTGTTGAGTTTTTCTAACTAGGCATCTATGTATTCCGGACTGGCGATTCTAAAAGCGTGGAGAAACATTGAGGAAAATATGGCTTTCTTTGATGGGCGTTATGTCAGGAGTAAAAGTATACGTAGGACAAATTGTTTTTTTTTCCGATAGATACTAAACTTAAAACCTAGCTTTCCCTATGTACAAGCACGTCTAAAAACGGGATTGAGATGTTTTGTTCCACTTCCAAAGTAAACTTAATGGAGGGGACTTAATTATTTAACTGAAGGAAGAAGTCATCCAGGTCACGCTTCACGGGCCAGATACACAAACTATCGTGGACGTACCGCAACCATGGGATGCCAACCCCCAAGATTCTCAGAATGTACGTTATCGAAAAAATCCATATAAATATTGGAGAGGAGGGGCGACAAAGGATTACCCATGGCCATCCCAAAACCCTGTTGATAATATTCTCCATTGAATATTCGCTTTTCCATATAAATTTGTATGCTCCTCCTACAATTTTTTTGTGCACCAATCATATTATCTTTTTTTTATTTTTTTTTGTGCCCTATATATATAGTCTCGAACTTGTCATTAATTTCAGTGTTCCTTAGGATGTCATTAGACGAAAGCGCTTGAGCACTATTTCCTGTTTTTTTTTCCTTCGTGATTATTTTCATCATCATATATATATATATATATATATATATAATAGAGAGAGAGAGAGAGAGAGAGAGAGAGAGAGAGAGAGAGAGAGAGAGAGAACAACAAAATCACTGGCAACACAATTAATTTGGAGTTTGAAGGGGATGGGGACTCCTTAGACTAAGACACCTAGATTGGGTTAGATCAGGTTTGGTTAAATTAGAGTGAGTTAGGTAAAGTTTGTTTAGTTTTTATAATATAAATTGTCGATCATTTTGTCTGCTTGAAATTTACTGTATTTGTCCGAAAAATAGTTATTCTTTTAGACCCTCTAGCGTTGTTTTCTTTCGACCGACCGAGTGAGTCTTGATATCTGTAGATTTCATGTTAACTCGGAGATTCGGGTTTCGATCGTCTTTCCTTTAAGGTTTTTCATATCATTCTCGAGGGTGGAGTGAGGCTGTTTCAGGTTCCTTATTACCACAACAGTTCTGTGCTGAGCTTCTCTTCTGCAGTTTATTTTCCTTCCCTTTATGAACTGTGGACTGTACTTAGTGGTTTTACGTTTGGTGAAGAGAGACACAATAATTTCTTCATTCAGTTTCTAGATTTCTTCCTAAGGTTTGTGTAACTCTTTTACGAGGACTCCTTGAGGGACTTTATACAGACGAAGATTGTAAGTCTTTAGTTCCTTCAACAAATATTCTTCGTCTGTCATTGTACAATGAAAGCGTCCGGAAATTCCACGGTGAAGCCTTCTCGAACGGGTCACGGGTGAATGAAGTAAGATTTGGTACCAGCGTCATTGGCTTCATAGTGGGCGGAGTCAAGGCTTCTCTTGAATCACTACAATCCGTTGTGTTAATAGACGTGTGGCTCCAGTTACCATCTGCTAAATTCCAAAGCTTCCCTTTAAGGGTCGGAAACTATATAGTTTATGATTTATATAAACTCTAAATTGTAAGTCTTGCCGCTATTAAATTTTACTGAAATACTTTTGCAAAACTCATCAAAAGATATAAAGAGCCATTTAGGGCGATTTAAAAAATTTAATCGTATGCTTAGTAATCAGTCATACGGCCACAAACTGGCACAACGCTCAGGCCAACTAATGCGGCCTATTACTCTAATAAATGAGTGAAGAGGGCCAGAAACTGGCACAACACTAAAGCCAACTAATGCGGCCACCCATTGTTTTAATTCCCGTATTATTTATTATTACCAAAATTATCGGAATTAGAACCCCCGACTCCATTGTCTTCACTTCGCTTATAAGGAAACGGTGTTACCCAATGAGCTACGGATGCTGACGCGGGGAAGGTAAAGGAAAAAAATCGAGCAATCGGCCCCGCACCATTGTTGACGTTTGGCGGAGTTGTAATTACCACAGATGGTGTGGGGACTCACAAACCTTTACCTTCATAACTTTTACCATCAGCGTTCGTAGCTCAGTGGGTAACGTTGACATTGAAGTCGTGGATTCCAATTCTGGTGCTACTGGTAATAATAATAATAATAATAATAATAATAATAATAATATAGGGGTTAGAGTAATTAATGGGCTGCATTAGTTAGCCTGAGCGCTGTGCCAATTTGTGGCCCTTCTCTCTCATTATCATTATATCTTATACCATACTGTAACGTAGCACCAGTCTTACAACTTGGTTTTCCCTCTGATAAATTTTACCACTATACCACGTCTGAAATTTACTTCGGTTTAGAAGTGTCGCCTATCAGATGTTTGGAAGGTATGAATTTTCAATTCACTTTCGTGAAAGAAGTACTCAATTTGAAGGAGTTAAGAAGAAGGGCGATAGTAAAGCTATGCATATTAATTAAGTCGCTAATTATTAAATACACCTTTCATTTCGTTATATATTTATATAAACATGCTTTACAAGCCATATTTACAGTACTGTAATTTTTCGGGTGTCATATGGAAAGCATTTACGATTTATGTGATAGTAATTATTTAAGTTCACAACCTAATTTCACAGGTAATATGTATTTGTTTTCTTTATTAAATTAAGGTTACAAGATATTTGAGTTAGACTCTGCCCACTTCCTCCCACTTTTCACGTAACATTTTATTAATTTCTTCACAAAACTGTTTCCATGTTAGACTATGTTTAATAATAACCATAATCAGTGAGGAAGTCCTGAAACTGGTACAGCGCTTAGGCTCGACGGACTCTTAAATTAACTCTTAGATTTTTAATAATTAGCACCATCCAGAATCCAATCCCCGATCTCAGTGCCTTCACGTCGCTTAAAGGGAAGACGGTGTTTACCCACTATATTGCCAACGCCAAACTCTACTTTAAATTTAATTTGTGAAACCTGGCAAATAACCGCCATTTTAAAAGGGAAATTTCGGAATAATAAATTTTAACTCTTTATTTTCTCACAAAAAATGTTTAAAAATTATTTTATTTACAAAATACTCTTATTTACACGAACCCAAATTAATTTTATTTTCATTTATACTTCATTTTTGTACTTTATACTTGGCGTATCTTGTTAAGCGAGAGAACGGGTCTTCTTTTATTTTTTTTTAATACGAAGATCCTTAACGTTTATTGTTTATCGCCCCAAAACTTTTATTTTCAATTAATTTCTCATGATAGAAAGAAAAACCTAAAATTTATGTCTCTAATGGGTGTGGTCTGTTTTCATTAGAGAGAGAGAGAGAGAGAGAGAGAGAGAGAGAGAAATAATAGATTAACTTATTGAAAACTGAAGTATGATACAAAAAGTAATAAGATGCATACAACTATAAGTGACTATGAATATTTTTTGACACTTCCTTCCTCAATTTTTATTCCATCGTTTTGCTGTTTTCGTCTTCAGGTCTTCAGGGACTAATCAATTTACAACGAAAAAAAAGGAAACATAAATTTAAGTTGTCAAAATGTCAAAATAATTAGAGAAATATAAATATTTATGAAAACGAACGAGATTAGGCAAAACCGTATGTATTAGTTGAAAAATCCGTCCTGCAAAAAGGCAAATCTTGTTTTTGTGTATAATAATAATAATAATAATAATAATAATAATAATAAACCTTAAAAAGAACAGGACAAGAATAACAAAAAACATTTTGCTGTAAAAATTCAAAGTTAAAAAAGAATATTTAGCGGCAGCTCAGCTTTTAACATGTACAGTACACTGAGACTAGAATTTTCATCAAGATGTGGGAAATTCTTTCATCGAACGAGTACCCTCAGGTGATGACAGTATTTTCATCAAACTTCGATACTTGATGAAATACATTTCGGGAACTGATGCCTTGAAAACAATTTAATCAAAGTATGTGGCGCCATCTATTGGAAGAAATGTCAATTAAGTGCCATTTCATTTTATTTTCATTAACCGAGTGTAATTACATGCATGTCAGTTTTATGTTAATCAGCAACAACATACCAATAGAAACTTAAGTTTTAAGATAAAATACATTAGAGATAAATTTACCTTACCTCGGTGAGATTTCAACCAATGCCATTGAAAATTAGAATTTTGAATTTTGTGAGCCGCCAAGTTACACACTCGGCCTTGAGATGTTAAGATAGACCGAGAGAGTTTTGAAGATATATTCTTTCGCTTTGGTTTCAGTATGTTTATTTTAATGTGTATACTGTTTCTGTTCATATATACAGGGTGGGCGGAAAGTAGCTCCCTATTTTGGATTGGTAAAAAAATACGTATATTATCCATTTATTTCAGAAGAAATAATATGAAAAGGTAGGCATACATGTAGGTTTTCTCTAAAATTCAATGTGGGCTCCAACTCTTTCCACCAGCTTCTGGAGCCGCCCAGGAATGGCGTCCACTGACTTTAGCAGGAACTCCGGCGGGATGGAGGACATGACTTCCCGAATTCGGTCCTCCAGTTCTTCCAATGTCCTCAGTTTGGTGCGGTAGACTTCTTCCTTTACCCACCCCCAAAGAAAGAAGTCGCACGGTGTCAAGTCGGGGCTCCTGGCTGCCCATTGATGTGGACCACGACGACCCATCCAACGCCCAGGGAAGTGGGCATCCAGCCACTCACGGACAACAAGAGCGAAGTGCGGAGGGGCGCCATCTTGCATAAATATCAGATCGTCGATGTTCTCCTGTGCTGACAACCGGCCAGACCTCGTTTCGCAACATAGCAAGGTACCGCTCAGCATTCATGGTGTTGCGCAGAAGGAACGGGCCCACAACCTGATCTGAGGTCATACCACACCACACCGTTACACTGAACCGATTCTGCCGTTTTTCAGCGGTAACCGTGCGACTTCTTCTTTGGGGGTGGGTAAAGGAAGAAGTCTACCGCACCAAACCGAGGACATTGGAAGAACTGGAGGACCGAATTCGGGAAGTCATGTCCTCCATCCCGCCGGAGTTCCTGCTAAAGTCAGTGGACGCCATTCCTGGGCGGCTCCAGAAGCTGGTGGAAAGAGTTGGAGCCCACATTGAATTTTAGAGAAAACCTACCATGTATGCCTACCTTTTCATATTATTTCTTCTGAAATAAATGGATAATATACGTATTTTTTTACCAATCCAAAATAGGGAGCTACTTTCCGCCCACCCTGTATATATATATATATATATAATATATATATATATATATATATACACACACGAGTAGTTTTTCCTTTTCTTTTCTTTTCTTTCTAAGAGATGTCGCTAAATATCTTCTGCTTTTTTAACTTTCAATTTCAAACGCCATATGTTTTTCGTGTTATTCTTGTTCTTTTCTTTTTAAAGTTTATTATTATGCACACACAAAATATTTGCCTTTTAGCAGGACGCATTTTTCAGACTAATCCATGACTTTTGTAGACAACGCCTTTTCGTTTTAAATACATATTTTGCACAAAATATGTAAGGCAGTAATTTGTAAGGCAGTAAGAACTCAGCATTTACTTTATCGACTGACTTGCTTTTCCTCGATTTCACAAAAGATTATAAAATATTTCATACATTTTACCACAAAAAAAACAAATTATAAAATAGCTCCGCTGGACGGAACTTAGAACTCTTGACGAAGAAGCGCCTTCCAGCGTCACGCGGACAAAAACACCTTACTCAGCTGAACAACATTTTGGCCACATAAACTTTGCTCTGAACCTTTTTTGTAGTGAACAAATTTGTTCAATGTTTACATCAAATTATTCGCGACGACGTCCTCTATCTTTCGGTGTAAATTGCGTATGGTGTAGTTTCTTAAGAAAAAGGTTATAGCCTTCAGAAGAGCTGTCGCGAAGTGCAAGTCGTGATCAAAAAAGATTTGTCCACGCACAGTAGTGCGTGGATGATTCGGACGATAAAGATGAAGTTTAGAGAGGAGAGGAGCTGTAACTCAATTTTAACTCGGTTTTATTTACTGAAAAAAGTGTTGCTATAACTTTTTACATATGATTCAATAATTATTATTTCAGTTTGAAAATAAGTTTTATGCTATGTCGTTTGGATTGGCGATGGGAAATCCCCTCTCACCGGTATTAGCTAACTTATATATGGAAGTTTTTGAAAGCAGAATTTTGCCTACTAATGTTAATTTTAACCTTGTTTGGTACAGGTATATAGGTGATATTTTATGCCTTTGGCCCAACAATTTGGATGTTGACTTATTTCTTGGTACGTTCAACAATTTAGTCCCATGTATTAAGTTCACGGTTGAAAAAGAAAATGATGGAAGTTTATCTTTTCTGAATCTAAAAATTCGGTGATGCTTTAATCAGTTTAAATTTGAAGTTTTTCGTAAGCCTACTTAATAATAACTCTTATGTGCATTTTTATTCTCACCATCATCCCTCGATTAAATCTCATTTTCTCTGCTATGTTTCTTAGAGCATTGAGAGTTGTCAGTCCTGAATTTTTAGATTCCGAGTTATGCAATATCATGAATATTGGTACTAAATTATGTTATCCTATTTCATTTCTAGATAACTGTCTTAGGAAAGCCAAGAATAAGTATTATAATAGTGTAACTGTAAAGGAACTTGAGCCTAAAAATATCCTTAGCCTACCATACCATGTAAATTTTCAATATCTTCCGACTTTACTTAAAGCAATTGGTGTCAATGTAGTCTTTAAGTATAATAATACTGTTAAATCACGCCTAATAAAGACTAGCCCGGATAATGTTGTTGGTTGTGTGTATTCGATCGGATGTACACAGTGTGACTCAGTATATAGAGGCCAAACGGGTAAAACGTTAGATATGTAGAGGACCGACAAGAAGTAGACTAACAAGTAGACAAACAAATTCTTTCTTCCACGCCATCATCAAACATTCTTAAAAGATATACGTGGTCAAGAAATCAGAAACAATGAAAACGTCTGTTTTGTCCGAAAAGGCCCGCGAAAGCAAGCCCTTAACAACTAAAGGACACTTCCTCACTCACTCATTCCTCACTCACGCTCACCACTTCTCGTTTGTATTTCTCGTCACGTGTCACGTCTCCTTCGTCAGTACAACTTGTCACATCAACCGCCCTCCGGCTTCCCGCCGGAGGAGCGGCCTGCTGTTCCTTCAAAGCTTCCGATCTATCGTCAAGTAAGACCTTCCGCCGTCAGCCTGCAGAAGCACTTCTTCGAAGCCCAGCGCCGTTTCGACTTCAGCCGGCTTGTCCCTCAAGCATCATCTCAATTCTACACGAAGCGAATCAACATTTGAGGCGACCGGCGCCCGTTGAACAAACTTCAATGGGACGGTCAGCATCACCTCGGACCTACGTTCTACAAAGTCAACCTTCAAGCATCTTTTCCATCTCAAGAGGCTTAATCGACACGAACAGCGCTCGGTCAACAAGCTTCAATAGGACGGTCAACGACACCTCGAGCCTAGAGTAATAGGTTCACCTTCAACACTTCTTCAACACTTCTTCAACAGAGGTTTCCATTAGTGTTGAAAAATAATCGAAACTTTACAAACCGGTTTTTAATCGATCTGGTTTTTGAAAACCGGTTTTAACCGGTTATGACCGAAAAGTATAGTAATTTTTAAAAGCCACAATTGAAAGGTACTGACTTTAACTCTTAACAAGCATAGCTTATCGCCTATTTTTTGGTCAAAAGAATGCAAAAATGCAGCATCATATGTATGCATATGAATAAGAAAATGACAACTTTGACATATTTTATTTTAGCCAAAATAATACATTATTCAAACAATTTAGATTTGAAATAATTTTTTAAAATAAAACATCTATACTTAGAAAGAAATGAACTTCTTTTTGTAAAAAAATTATAAAGAATAAAAATAAAATTTATCTCTATTTTGGAAAAAAACATTGAAATAAAATTTTTTAATAAAAAAACTTTACCTAGAAAACAGAAAATTGACTCTTCGTGTAAGAAAAAATATATAAATTAATTTAGATTTTATCCCTATTTTGGAAATGACATCTTAAGAAACAAAGGGCATTAAGGGTCTTATACTGCGAATAGGGCTTTAGTCGACTGACTCTACACTACAGCCTACATGATGAGACAAACTGAAGATCGAGTTGCCAGATAGGCAAAAATTATACTGAAGAGCAGTTGCCAGTTTGTCACAATTTAACTTAATAGGTAATGTATTCGAAGTTATTTTTTGTGCGCTGTAGCGCGTAGCTGCCGTTCGCGCAAGTTTGAGCCAAATAAAAATCAATCGATAAAACCGGTTTTTTCTTTCGGTTTTCGATTTTTAGGGGAATTTTACAAACCGGTTGAAAACCGGTTTTTACAAACCGGTTTTCAACACTAGTTTCCATCGTCCCGGTAAGCTAAGTGCATCTTTTCTAAGTAACTCTCGTGAAGCCTACATCAGCCTACCGCCGAACGGTAGGCTATACTCCCAAAGTGTGTAATTAAGCGTTCTAACTGACTCTCGTTAAAGAACGCAGTAGGCCTATTTCCCAATTCAAGTGTCATTCCAAAACCGTAATCGTGTAGCATCATGCTATTGTGTTCAATCATGTAATCCACAAATACTTTGCATCCGTTTATTTATGTGATTTATTTAAGCACTCATTATTGACATCCGAATCCACTTCCCGTGTACTAAACGCACGTGTATTTCTTTGTCATTTACTAGGCCCATTCAGTGTTCCACTACTGCGTAACTCTGGCCTACATAAGCAGTGTAATACGTGACCTAAAGAGCACCATAAACGCACGTCACTAATTTCCATAATTCTTAGGCTGCATCATTTATTCTGTGTTTATTCATAGTCAGCGTGTTACATAATTTCTATTTGTTGTATCATAAGTCATAACGTACATGCATAATTTCAGTAATCACTAGTTTTCATATTTCATGCTGTGTCCCATTTTAGCATACCATTAGCCTCTCATAAACGAGCGTATTTCTTAACCATTGATCTGTATAATTCTTTTTCTCATTTACTAATCCTCAGTCAGACTTTTTCATAATATAAATGCCGTTATATAGTCGTTAAACACTATAATTATTGTTTGTCATTGTTATTCACTGTGAACAAATAACTGATTTATTTTCTTAATTAAATACAAAACCATAAGGTGCTTTTCATAACCTTAACTATATTTGCTTGGGTGTAATCCAAGCTGGTGACCTCGAAGCAATTCGTATCACTCGGATATATTATAGTAGGCCTACTCCATTAGCCACCTTCAACCGGTGATACTGTAGGACATCATAAATTGTTAACCCAGCCTGTCATTAATAAACAATCAATTTGCATCAATTAATCACTAGCATTAAATTAATCATTATCACCTTAAACGACTATATCTAGGCCCACTATAGATATTAGGGTAAAACAGCATAAATATGCGTGTAGAACAGCAAATAATTCTAATGCATTGTTTAACCATATGTATAGCTGTAATCATAGTATCAAGTTCTAAAGCGCTCGTTAAAAACAGAGCTATAATTGAAAGGAATATTCTAGAATGTGCATTTATCCATTTTAAAAATAATTTCAATAACAGTGCGGGAATGTATAAAATTGACAATATATCCTGTTAAAATATCTTTTGCCTTTAATTAACTCTTGTTAATCATGTGCTAGTCTTTTTATTTTTCTGTCTCGTTGTACATATGTATATATTTTTGTCACATCTCGCCTTCTCCCTTCATTCCCTGACGAGGTGTACTTCTGAATACACGAAAGATCTTGGAATCATTTATCTTTTTCTTTGTGGGTTTGTATCATTCACTCATTTCACGTGTTTAATTGTGAAATTCATCCCATATATATATATATATACAGGGTGGCGAAAAAGTCGCGCATCATAGGAATTTTCAGTGTTGACTATAATATGTAATTTTTTTCTTTTAAGTAGGGGATAGCTGCGAAATTAACAATAGACGAGAAGGTGAGCTTGGTTGTAATGTATGGAATACCAGGTACAAAAAGTCGATGAATCGGTAGAGAATTTAAATTCTGTACCGATTCATCGATTTGTTGTACCTGATATTCCATACATTAAAACCAAGCTCACCCTCTCGTCTATTGTTAATTTCGCAGCCATCCCCTACCTAAAAGAAAAAATATATATTATAATCAACACCAAAAATTCTTATGATGCGTGATTTTTGCATCACTATATATATATATATATATATATATATATATATATATATATATATATATATATACCCACAGGGTGTCCCATAAGTCTGGACCCATAGGGATTTATAATATATTTTTTTATTATGTTGCAGGTAAACCATGTCACTGACTAGAGAGGAGAGAGTTCAAGTTATTTTGCTGGTCGGGACCCGCAGTCACCGGGAAGTGGCCGAAGAATTCAACAATATGCATCCAGACCGCGCACCAATCACACACAGATGTGTTGGCAAGTTGATAGCCAAATTTAAGGAAACTGGATCCGTAGCTGACAAGCCTCGCAGAGGACCCTCAAGGACTGTTACGGAAGACGAAACCAGTACCAATGTGTTGGCTAGCTTCGCTGTCAGTCCCAAGAAGTCACTTCGACGCATGTCCAGCGAAATTGGGATCTCCAAGAGCAGCATCCACCGCATCTTGAAACTTCATCACTGGCATCCATACAAACTGCAACTCCATCAGCGTTTAAGTGAAGATGATCCTGATAGGCGAGTTCAGTTTTGCGAATGGGCAGAAGAACAATGCGTGAGTGATGAGACGTTCCATCAAAAAATTCTGTTCTCTGATGAAGCGAACTTTTATGTTTCTGGGGAAGTCAACCGTCAGAACACTCGATACTGGTCACCAACAAATCCTCATTGGTTTGATCCTTCCAAGGAACAAGGTGCCCAACGCCTCATGGTTTGGTGTGGGATATGGAAAGACAGAATCGTTGGTCCCTTCTTCTTTGACGTGACGGTAACCGGTGACACGTACCTCAAGATGTTGCAGGAGGAAGCATTTCCAAGCATGTTGAACCCAGCAGGCGACTACCCGGAGTGGTTTCAGCAGGATGGCGCCCCTCCGCATTACGCCACGACGGTTAGAAATTACCTTACCACACAGTTTCCAGAACACTGGATTGGACGACGAGGACATGTTGAGTTTCCACCAAGGAGCCCTGATCTTACTCCGCTGGATTTTTATTTGTGGGGCCACTTGAAAGCCAACGTGTACGAGGTCAAAATTCAGAACATTTTCCACCTTAAAGCACGCATTGTGGAGGCGTGTCAAGAAATTTCTGCGACTGTGATTCAGAAAGTGCTGTCGCAATGGAGATTGCGTCTTGAACTATGTGTGCGACACAACGGCGGACACTTTGAACAGATTATGTAATAAATTTTTGGACTATTTTGTAATTTTATTAATTTTGCCCTATGGGTCCAGACTTACGGGACACCCTGTATATATATGTATTATTATATATAATGTTATAATGTTATAATGTTTCAGACCAACAAAGACCCTAGGATCCACTCATGGCTGGTCTACCTAACTGTGTTCGTAATTGTGTATGTCCTCCGTGGTGGCGGAGGGGACCTACAATTTTACGTGGGTTCCGAACCACAAGAACATAAGAAATTTATGTAACAACTTCCTGTACATTGGCAACGACCAATTTATCAAAACTAATTAATTATCGATTTAAAACTAAAGATAGAATCTCTGGATCCAGAGGATCAAGTCATAGTAGACTACTATCCACAAATATGTTAACTAGGCCTGTTCAAAAATCAACTTTTTCTTATTTTCATAGGTTTCTGTACATTTTCCCATGCTTTTTGACCTGAAAAAGCCGAAAATCACAACTATTTTGACCTAGGATGTTGGGAAGCTTTGCCGCATGGAGCTTTAAATTTTCTGCCTTGAAATCGGCCAAAGCGCCAATTCCGGGGTCCCTTGAATTATGTTTTGCACTTTAACTTTTGATCTAAACAAGATAGAGCAACAAATTAGGTATCAAATGAAAGAGCATAAAATTAATAAATAATAATAATAATAATAATAATAATAATTATCTATCATTTTTCAGGAAACAACAGAAACTCAATCAGAATCTAGAAAACCATCTACAAGTTACAACTTCACAATGGCATTAAGCAAGGAGCTGAGGGAGCTCCGTGGGCGCACAGTTGATATCTCAGAACCTCCACGTACTGTCCACAGGCTGGTGTCAACTGGGCCATCTACCAGATCTCTCACTGAAACTTTCCTGGTTGGATACCCTTCAGCTTTTATCAGTGGTTCCCAGCTTCCCACCAACAGACAGGCGTCCCAGTATTTCCTTAATCTTCAGAATTTACCGGAAAATGCAGGGAGGCCCATGGTTCAAGACCTTGCATATGAAACAGTTGAATCTATCATCCCATTCTGGCAGATGGCTAGATCAAGACAATGACCAAGTACAACGCAATGAAGCTCTTCATGAAACTACATGAGAAACATCGTGCTCTGGTGAAAAGCAAAGGAAGAGCAAGTAACCCTGGAGGAAAAAGAGGAGCATTTGTGCTGGAATTAGACAGCCTGTTCGATATAGGAGCTCCAGATGCAATCCAGGAAATACAGAACAACAGACTGTTATCCAGAGAGAAGAAAGATGAGGATATCAGGTTCTACGAAGACCAAAAGACTGAGAGGAAAGGTCATATGTCTGGTCATGACAAGATTTTTGAGACAAGATCCCTGCAGCAAGCAGCGAGGAATGAAAGACTGCAGCATAGACAAGAACAAGGTAAAACTAATTACTTTGAACGTACAAAAAGTTTTAAGTTTTACTCCATTGCGATATTTAGCATGTACTTAACAATTACTGTCTTAACATGTTGTACTATTTTACAGCTGCAGCAGAACAAGAGGCAGTTGTTCATGTGGATGACATTACCTGGGGTGACTCAACTGACAACGACGCTAACACAGAGGACATGGATTACCATCAGCCTCGTCCTGGATGTTCTCACCATCAAGACTGTGACTAGTGTGACTTTGACGTTTCCAAGGAAGGTCATGGAATGTGATGTCATCTGCAATACAGCTGATCGTCTTGGTTTATCAGACAATCAAGTTACTGCCATGGTTTCTGCCACCTTGAAAGCTGGAGGGGCTGATCTGGATAACTTCGTCATCTCAACCTCAACAACACGTCGCAACAGAATGCTGTCCAGGTATAATATCAGCCAGAGTCACATGTCCAAGTTTTGTGAAAACCCCCCACAGTACGCTGCCTTACACTGGGATGGAAAGTTGCTCAAAGATGTCTTGGGCAGTGAACCTGGAAGTACCTCAGAGACTTTAGCTGTGCTAGTGTCTGGTCCACCTTCATACACTGAAGGAAAGTTATTGGGAGTACCTGTCATCGACAATTCTTCTGGCACAGCTCAGGCTGAGGCTTCAATGGATTTACTGGAGACATGGGAACTTACGGATAATGTTACTGCCCTTGTTTTTGACACTACATCCAGTAACAGTGGAGTTCACAGAGGAGCTGCCAAACTGCTAGAGAAAATGCTGAACAAAAAGGTGTTTTATCTGGCCTGTCGACATCACATCCTGGAAATCCTAGTAGGAGCAGTTTGGGAGAAGCTGTTTGGGAAGGTGAAGGGGCCAGATAATCCCTGGTTTGAGCATCTGAAGGATGTTTGGACGGACTTGTCCAAGGAAAACCCAAAGATGCTGCTATCAACAGCAAATGGCTGAAGGAAAAGAAGAAGAACAGTGAAGAAATACTCCAAGACATTCTAACAGCAGAAAGGCTTCCAAGAGCCGACTACAGGGAAATGGCTGAACTGACAGTCATTGTTCTTGGAGGAACGCCTCCTCGAGGTATTCACTGGAGTCGACCAGGCGCCATTCATCAGGCCAGATGGATGGCCAGAAACCTGTACTCCATGAAAATGCTGATGTTTGCAGATCAACTTGAGTACGACGAAGACACTGTATCAAAGCTGGAAAGACTCAACACCTTCCTTGCTGCTCTACACTCCTGTATGGATGATGTCAATGTCTGCTGCAGATGCTCCCGTGAATGATCTAAGTCTAATCCAGGACATGTTGAAGTACAAGAAAACTGACCCAGAGCTTGCTGATGCAGTACTTAATAAGATGGAAAACCACAAATGGTACCTGACGCAGGAAGTCGTGCCATTTGCCCTGTTCAGCAGTAGATTGAGTGACACATTGAAGCACGACATTGCTGCCCAGTTACATGCCACTGAGAAGCCAGACAGCTTCAGAACAGGAAAGCCTCTATTCCAGAGAGTCACAGCTAAGACCACCCTGGTTGATCTCATTGGCCCAGAATCACATTTCCTGCTGGACACACTGAACATTGGATCCGAGTGGCTTCTGGAACCTGTCACGTCTTGGCCACAGAATGAGGACTACAGAAAAGCGTTGGACTATGTTAAGAATCTGAAAGCGGTGAATGACATTGCTGAACGTGGTGTCAAGATGATGAGCGACTTTGCAAATGTCATAACAACAGATGCCAAGCAAAGGGACTATCTCCTTCAAGCTGTGGAGTTCAACAGACGCCGCTTTGACAGCTTCAAGAAACAAACTCTCAACAACTGACTGTGTAAATGTCATTATGAAATTAATCATCATGTAATGCTTTCACTTCTTGATCGATTAGACTTGTGACAAAATGTTAATCTCAAATTTGTGTCATGAATAAGGCGCCTTGTCTGCCTTGAGTGTGAGAAAACGAATTTTGTGATATTTCTGAAATCTTTGTATGTACCAATGTGCCATTTCTTGTTCCAAGACTATCATAATTGTATAAGTTAGAAAGAGGATTAAAAACACTTTAATTTGGTGCCTATTTTGTTGCTCTATCTTGTTTAGATAAAAAGTTATAGTGCAAAACATGATTCAAGGGACCCCGGAACTGGTGCTTTTGGCCGATTTCAAGGCAGAAAACTTAAAGCTCCATGCGGCAATGCTTCCAACAACCTAGGTCAAAATGGTTGTGATTTTCGGCCTTTTCAGGTCAAAAAGCATGGGAAAAAGTACAGAAATATGAAAATAAGAAAAAGTTGATTTTTGAACAGGGCTAATGTTACACTCTATATTTATAACCGACATGCAAATATATCAGATCCAAAGAATCCAGTCAATTTCATTACGGTATCCATCAATACTAGTACCTTGTCACGAAAAATAAGTCACGGTCCATATCGATTGTGGACCAAGTCAAAATTTACAACCATATACATTACAATATATACACTTAGGAGGAAAAGTGTAGGTGTGGCTGTAAAGACTGTACAGTAATGTAGAAATGTGTGTGCACCCATTTGGGTCTCCCATTTAAAGGTGTTTGGGGCAAGTGAAGATCATGAGTTTTTCAATACCTCACAGTACTATGGGGGGCACCGCTCGGCAGAGGAATCTCTTTAAATGGGGTGTGTAAGGACAGAGAGTATCCCCTAACCCAAGACGCTGCCTCCCTATATCCCACAACACTTGTGTTGAGCTGTGGGATCTATCCCACAAAGCCTTAATTTTACTACCTTAAACTATACCCAATCTATCAACATATGCGTCTAATCGATTTTTAAACATGTTTATAGACGTGCTACTAATTACTTCTACCGGCAAACTATTCCAGCTATTTACTATTCTATGCGTAAAAAAGTTTTTGGCAACTGCTGTCTCGAACCTTCTACTTGTCAACTTACACCCGTTATTTCTAGTCCTATTATATTGAGATATTTCGAAAAAGCTATCTCTATCTACGTTATCGAACCCATTCATAATTTTGAAAACCTGGATTAGATCACCCCTTAACCTCCTAGTCTCGAGTGTTGTCAATTTTAACTCCTTAAGCCTATCCTCGTACGACTTTGACCTAAGCGACGGAATCATCTTAGTTGCTCGTCTTTGAACTCTTTCGATTTTGTCTATATCTTTGCGCATATGCGGATTCCAAAATTGGACCGCGTACTCCAAATGGGGTCTAACTAATGATTTATAAAGAGGAACTATAATATCGCGCGATTTGTACTCAAAATTTCGAGCTATAAAACCTAACACTTTGTTCGCCTTATTGACCGCTGCTGTACTTTGTTTCGCTACTTTTAAATCACAGTGACTATAACTCCTAAATCTTTTTCCTGCTCTACGCTTGTTAAATCTTTCCCTGACATACTATACGCAAAATTACCGTTACGCGAACCTATATGCAAAATTTTGCACTTATCACGTTAAATCTCATTTGCCATGTGACTGACCAATCAACGATTTTATTCAGATCTTCCTGAATTTTACCTCTATCTTCGTCATTAATCGCCCTACCACCCAGCTTCGTGTCATCCGCAAACTTTGAAACTGTACTGACTAGGCCGACATCTAAATCGTTAATATATATAAGAAAAAGCAAGGGGCCCAATACAGAACCCTGAGGAACGCCACTCGCTACATTAGCCCAACACGACTCCGCTCCATCAACGACCACCCTCTGTTTCCTACCTCGCAACCACTCTTCTAGCCAATTTATTACTACACCCCTGATTCCATGAGCCTTTTTTTTCAATGAGTCTTTTGTGCGGCACGGTGTCAAACGCTTTTTGAAAATCTAAATACACTACATCAACCGCCCGATGTCTATCGTAAACGTCAACCACGCTTTGGAAAAATTCTAAAAGATTAGTTAAGCAAGATTTGTTTCGCCTAAACCGTGCTGCGTATTTCTAACTAGCTTATGAATTCTAAGTGTTCGACTATACGATCCCTAATTATTGATTCCAGTAGCTTACCTACAACAGACGTTAAACTGATTGGCCTATAATTTCCCGCCGCACCTTTATCGCCTTTCTTAAAGATAGGTGTTACGTTTGCTAACTTGAAATTATCTGGTACGCACCCCTCAGAAATAGACGCATTAAAAATCTTTGTTAGCGGCACAACAATGCTATTTTAATTCTTTTAGTTGTATGGGATATATGGAATCCGGACCCGGTGATTTACGCGTTTTCATTTTATCAATATAGCGCATTACCTCCCCTTCACTAACGACAATATTATCCAAAATATTACCATTATCAAAAGGTATTATGTCTATGACCGTAGGGATATTCGTTACATCTTCTATAGTAAAAACTGACGTAAAAAATTCGTTTAGCAAGGTAGCCATTTCCTTGTTTTCAGAAACTAGATCTCCGTTTACATTTTTCAATGGACCCAAGACACTTTTTACTGGATTTCTATTATTGACGTATTGAAAGAATCGCTTGGGGTTTTCTTTACCGTCACGAGCTATGGAGATTTCAAATTCGCGCTTGGACTTTTTTATTACACTTTTCGCTTCACGCCTCAGAGATATGTAGTTGTTTCGTAACAACAAATTGTCTTTATCGCACTTATGTTGCCTATAAGCCCTATCTCTACTCTTTATAATGTCTCCTACTCTAGAAGTAAACCACAAGGGCTTGTTGTTTACTTTCGCACGCTTAATTTTGTACGGTACACATTCCTCATTTATAGTCCTAAATACTGTTTCGAACGATTCCCACATTAGTTTTGCGTTGGAGTTCCCCATCACGTTTTCCCAATTGACGTGTGACAATTTATTCGAAATTTAAAAGTCTGCGTGCTGGAAGTTAGGAATTTTAGTCGAGTTAGTTGGTTTCGAGTGACTTACTGAGAGGACAAACTCTACCATATTGTGATCGCTATTGCTTAACGGTTCTATTACTTGAAGATCAGTAATTAGCCTATCATCCGTAGTTATTACTAAATCTAAAATACTGTCCAACCTCGTAGGTTCCCCAACCTTTTGATAAGAAAGCTATCCTCGAGAAAATTAACTAAACGATTACCTTCCGCGTCTCCCTGCATTGTATCGTAATTCACGTTGGCGCAATTAAAGTCACCCATAACTAAAGCCTGCTCACTACCGATTATTCTCTTTAGTTCACGATATAACGCTTCGTCCGTATCAGCTGTTTGATTAGGGGGCCTATATATAACCGCAACAAGAAGTTTGAAGTCGTTTAATTTAAGTTCTGCTATAGTCGAATCTATCGGTTCTGGAATTGAGTGCTTTACTTCTATAACGTTCGCAATATTATCTTTGATATACAACATAACACCGCCTCCTCGCCTACCTATTCTGTTTTTAACAAAAAGTCTATAACCTTTAATTTGATACTCCCCTACAAAGTCACGTGTTTCAGTGCTAAGCCACGATTCGTTTATCGCAATTAAATCATAGTCTTTACAAGCAATTAAAGAAAAAAATTCATTTATTTTATTTCGTAGGCTACGAGCATTTAAGGATAGAACCTTCAAATTGTTTGTAATTACGACACCTTCGCGAGCGCAGGGGAAATTTGTAAATTTACGCTGGGACCGTTCGAGTTACGGCAGCCTGAAAAGAAGAGACAGTATTATGAAATAGTCTTCCTAAACGCGCAGCTCCTACGTCATTAAGATGAAGTCCATCTTCGAGGAACAAGTCCCTCCTGCCGTAGAAACTGTTCCAAAAATTCGCATAATGCACTCCTTCCTGTTGGCAAAGAGACTTTAGGTTATTGTTAATATAGGTCGCCTTGCTGTAGAAATCGTTACGTTGGATAATTCGAGGAAGTATACCTGTTAAGACAATCTTATTAGTTTTCTCCTTTAGTCGCTCTATAAGTCCCTGTACCTAGCCAGCAGTTCTTCCGATCTAGAATTTAAAACGTTATTAGTACCGACATGAATAACATACGTTGTGTCCTCGGCGGTACCGTCTGTAAAATGGTCAACACTATTAGTTATATCCTCCACCCTTGCACCAGGGTAGCAGTAACGGCGCCTACGACGAGGGTTTCTCCCACAGAATTCCTCGAGCTGCCCTCGAACAATGGAATCGCCAACGAGTCGTATTTCCGGTTCATCAGCATCTTCGAAACCTAAAACAGAAAACTTATTGCTTGTTATTACTGGTAGACAAGTCTTTGCTTTTCGCAATGGGGCTCCATTTCGCACTCGAACGAAGGGTTGGGAACTAGGGGAAGAGAGAGGGCTATTAATACTATTTATATTATTAGTAGAAACTGAGGCAGGAGGGGTCGTAACTGGAGTCTCAAGGGAATCCAATTTTGCCGTCAGAAGCATCACGCTTTCTTGAAGCCTCACCCTGGCCTCCCTCTCACGGTCTAATTCGTTCCTCAGGACTTCCATGCTTGAGCACCACCTGCAAACTAACTGTTCATTATTATTAGCCATTGTAAACGCGTAAGCGGCAAATTTCCCTTCACAGCGACTGCAAGTACTTGACGGGGGTGCCATGCTTTTAATTAGTTAAAAAACAAAAAAAAAACAAAACGAGCGTTTGGAAATTAATAAATTACAACGTAGGTCTACCGCGTGCTTATTGTGCCGTCACCTGCGAAAACCCGCAAAATTGTTCTTGAAACGCAGAAACAGGTTCTTGTAACACAATTTTATGCTAAATGAATATATAATTAAGCTACCGACGAAAGAAATGTTAAAGAAAAAGTATTAAATGAAACTTATCTGTCCGCTGTTTACGACTTAATCCTTTTTTCCCACGGTAGGTGACCCTTTTGGAGGTCAGGTAGTGTGTGAAGGAAAAATGAACCTTAAGAAACCACGTTTCTGATAGATTTGAAAAACAACAAAGGCAAACCAAGGGAATTTCAACCTTATGAAACCTCGTGTAGTAATAGATTCGGGAACAAACAAGGCAATAGCCTTGGTTTATAGTAGTATAATATCAGTGAACTATAAATAAAATGGAGATAAAATTTTTATTATTATTATTATTGCAGTAGATTTTTTTTTATTACTTTGAATTCATAAATTTATAAAATGACTGATATATATATATATATATATATATATATACATATACACACACTTTCGTTACCTTGGTTTAGCTTCCGCCGGAGTTGTTCATTCTGACGAAGGTCAAGCTTGTCACTCCACCTTAGACCTACAGGTTAACGTGGAATTCGAACCACGCCCCACCAGCAGCCCAGCGTCTTAACTACTAGACTACACAGGGTTCCCATTTATCTACCAACCAATTTTTATTGTGTGGGAGGATGAACAACTGGATTTGCTGTGAGCTGCCTGCCGTCACCGGGTCTCGATCCTGGGCCCGATGGATTCTTAGTCAGCGACGCTAACCACTTCAACACCGAGGTGTGTGTGTATATATATATATATATATATACACACACAAGGTGTTTCATAACATGTGGGACGCACTTTCAGGATGGATTCAGAACCTGAAAACAATGAAAAAAGTTTATATAAACATATGCCCGAAATCGCTTTGTTTCCGAGTTACAGCCCGTTATGTGTTCCAGCAAGTATCCGCCTTACCTTTAAAGGAAGTGCTCAAAATGACCGCCTTGCGCTTGAATACACGCCTGAACACGCTTCGTCATAGACTGCCTGACGCGTTCAAACATTCCAGGTATTGCTCGGATTTTCTGGCATCCTTGTTCTACACGTTGGCGAAGCATTTCAACGTTATCAATGGGTGTCACGTAAACGATGTATTTCAGATGACCCCACAGGTAAAAATCGAATGGATTCAGGTCCGGGGAGCGAGCAGGCCACGCAATGGGTCCTCCACAGTCAATCCATTTATCAGAGAAATGGTCATCCAAATAGTCTCTGGCTACTCGACTAAAGTGAGGCGGAGCCCCGTCATGCATAAACCACATACGACGTCGGACACCAAGAGGAACTTCATCTAGTAAATCGCTTAAATCATTCCTTAAAAAATTGGAATAGGATTCTCCTGTTAATCTTCCAGGCAAAACAAAAGGACCGATTAAGTTGTCGGCAATAGTCCTGCCCATACGTTGATACTAAATTGTTGTTGGTGCCTTGACTGGATGATGGCATGCGGATTCTCTTCGGCCCAATGATGAGTGTTGTGAAAATTGATCACGCCATTTCTTGTGAAGGTAGCCTTATCAGAAACAACACGGAGGATAGAAAAAGAGGATCGCGAGCACACTGTTGAAGGAACCAAGTACAAAAAGCCTCTCGTGGTGGGGAATCAGCTTCAGTTAGGCCTTGTACTCTCTGAATGTGATATGGGTAAAGCTGTTGTTCCCGTAAAAATCTCCACATAGTTGTGTATCTTACACCCTCTGCTGCTGGTATCCTTCGGATGCTGTCACCAGGGTGTTCCTCCATGCGATTCAGGACCCGCTCGTCCAACTCAACAGTTCTGGCGCTGATTGGTCTACCACCATCTGAAACTTGCTTGTTGAATGATCCTGTCTCACCAAGACGCTCGTCTATTCTCTGAAAGGTCTTCTTATCTGGCAGACGGCGATTCAGAAACCTTTCCGCATACAGACGTCTTGCTGCGGCTGCATTACATTCGGCAAGTCCATACATGAGATGCATGTCTGCAATTTCTCTGTTTGAATAAGCCTCCATTCTCACTTCAAATGCACACTCGCACTGAATAGCACAAAAACTTTTAAGGTTTTTTTTCACTGGACTGCACTTAGTCACGGTAAGAAGTTACGAATACGAACAGTGAAACACCACGATGCACCTCTGACTGACTGATGGCTCTACACTCAACGATATTGAAACATGTCATAGAGTGTACGAAACATTACAATCGGCAAGGCCATACATGAAATAAGTCTCAACATTGTTGGCAAGCAGCGTTTGTAAACAGTTTGCGGAAAGAATTGCTGGAACACAAAACGGGCTGTAACTCGGAAACAAAGCGATTTCGGGCATATGTTTATATAAACATTTTTCATTGTTTTCAGGTCCTAAATCCATGCTGAAAGTGCGTCTCAAATGTTATGAAACACCCTGTATATAATTCGTTAACCTTGTTGATGTTCCGTGTGTTAGTCGCGCTTCACACGAAGGGCAAGCTGGTGGCCCCGCCTCTAGGCCTGGCTTAGTGGAGGAGCGAGTTGCTTTCTTGCGCTCTCCACCGCACATAGCCAGGTACACCCGGCCGATCTGGTACCGTCCTGAGCCAGGAATCTAGTCTTCACTTGAAGACTTCAACTTTGACTCCTGTAACGTTTCTGAGGTCCTTTGGAGGCTGGTTAAAAAGTCTTGTCCCCCTGACAACCAAGCTATTTTCCTTCAGTGTTGGAGAGGTCCCTTGTCGGGCCTTTAATTTGGGAACACTGCACATTCTGCCTTTCGTATTTTCCAGCGTTGTTTAAGTGGTAATTGGGTTTAGTTTGAGGGTTGGTACCAGTTTTTCGATCATTTTCCATAAGTAGATTATGGTGTACCTCTCTCTTCTTCTTTCCAGGGAGTACAGATTTAGTTTATGTAGTCTTTCTCCGTAGCTGAGTTCTTTGCAGCCATCAATCTTTGCTGTGAAATGTCTCTGAGTTTCTTCTAGTCTATTATTTCTTCCTTTTTATATGGGGACGTCAAGACTGAGCAGTATTCAAGTTTTGGTGTTTTTAGAAGGGGAATCATTACTGTCTTGTCCCTTCTTTTGAACGTTCTTAGTACCTGTCCCGCGACTCTTTTTGCTTTATTTATCGCTATCTGATTTTGTGTTTCGAATTTTGCATCATCAGTCATTATTACCCCTAAATCGATCGCTTTCGTGCTTCTCTGAATTTCCTGTCTATCTGGAGCATAATATGCAGTCTGTTTAGGTTCCTCATTTTTACCATATCTCAACAGTTGAAATTTCTCGGTGTTAAATATCATATTGTTGTTTCCTGACCATTTGTATGTTTTGTTCGTGTCCCTCTGCAAGACCTCCACTTCATTTACATCGCTGATTTTTCTGCTGATCTTTTAACTCCACTGTCTTTGTCTGTTAGCATGATAATGAACAGAAGTGAGGCCAGTAGTGTACCTTCGGTACTGAGCTGCGTACTTCTGATTCTGATGATGATATACCTTGAATTTTGACGACTACCGCCTTTTCTTCTTCCCTCTCTGTATGGTACCTAATCAGGGTTTGTATTTCCCTATCGATACCCTCCAGCTTTCCTTTTATTACTTTCCTGGC
>JAJOZX010000353.1:260000-325000 GCA_023014485.1 Bathynomus jamesi
TATATATATATAATATATATATATGCATATGTGTGTGTGTGTGTGTGTGTAATAACGGTAAGGATGACTATTACGTATGTTGTTCGCACAATCACTAAATATTCTAGCTTATGAATAAATAAGTGACACGCTGTAGTCTAAAAATGCAAAAAAATACAGCACAAATGACAATGTTGATATGAATTTTGAATTAATATGAAAAAATTTCTGTAAAACTTATAAAGTCAAAAGGTATTTTTAAAATTAAATAAAATATATCAGATTGAACTTCAAAGCAGAAACTTTGAATGAAAGAAGAAAACGTTTGTTGTAAATATATAATTCCCACGCCATTTTAGTGATAATTTGGAGGATTCAACGAACGCTGAATCAGCATTAGCTCAACTAAATTACTGTAGTTGAGCGTTGAACTCTTTTCGCTAAGCTATACTGAGTGACTATGCATATACTGGTGTCCCATAAGTCCGGCATCATAGGAAAAATAATAAAAAAAGGCAAAACAAAAGCTTATATTTATGGAACGTGCTCAATATGTCCACCATTGTTTTCAATACACAAATTCAGACGTGATACCCAGTCAACAAGCACACGGTGAATGATGTCAGGAGTAATGGTGTTACATGCCCCAATAATGCGCTGCCGCAAATGTTCAACACTCCTAATTTTCTCTGCGTATACCAGCGCTTTCAAGCGGTCCCAGAGATAAAAATCTAGTGGCGTGAGATCCGGGCTTCTAGCTGGCCATTCCACAGGCCCTCGACGTCCTATCCAATGACCAGGGAATTGTTGGTACAGGTATTCCCTTACTTGGGTGCTGTAATGTGCAGGAACGCCGTCTTGCTGGAACCATGTTGGGAAATTTCCTTCTTCGTTCAAGACACTGGGAAATGCTTCTTCCTTGAGCATACGTAGGTAGGTGCCTCCAATGATATGTTCATCGAGAAAGAGGGGGCCTATGATGCGATCCTTCCAAATGCCACACCATACCATCACCCGAGATGCACCTTGTTCCTTTGAAGAGGTATACCAGTGAGAGTTGTTTTGAGACCAGTAGCGGGTGTTCTGTCGATTTACCTCACCATTTCCATAAAAAACAGCCTCTTCACTGAACAGAATGGTGGACGGGAAATTGGCATCCCGAGCATATTGTTCCGTAGCCCATTCACAAAATTCTATCCGCCAGTCGGGATCATCATCTTCGCTTAATTTCTGTAGGATCTGAAGTTTATATGGATGCCATTTGTGAGCCTGAAGAATGCGATGGATGCTACTTTTCGACACTCCTGTCTCGGCGGACAATCGCCGAAGAGACTTATTGGGACTTCTGTTAAAATGAGCCAGGATAGCAGTCGCTGTATCATCGTCAGTGGACCTCCTTGAAGGTCCACTGCGTGGTTTATCTTCTATGGATCCTGTTTCCTTAAACTTTGCAACAAGTCCGCTAACACAACTCTATGTTATTGGCTCGCGGTCTGGATGCAGTCTGTTAAATTCAGCAGCGGCCTCTCTTTGACTCCGATTTCCTATGAGTAGAATTATCTGGATTCGTTCTTCCTTGCTCACAGACATTATGGCCTGTAGAAAGAGAAAAATATGAATTATGGTTTGTAGAAGTAGAAAAATATGAATTTCTCCTATGATGCCGGACTTATGGGACACCCTGTATACTACTTTCAACCAAACTAGGGTCAATATAGGTACTATACATTTTGGAAGCCAAACATTCAGACGGAGACTTAGAAGTTCAGTTTCTCAAATGCTTGGAAAAGCGCAATGTTTTACAATACATCCAACTCATCTCGACTGGCATATATAGTTTGGCTGGTAGATTACTACACTTTCTTATACGAGGGTCATATAAGAAACAAGAAGATGACTTAACTACTAAACTCAAACGTCGCCGTTAATTCAGATATATACAGTAGATTTTTTTGCTGTTTACCTTCCTTTGGATGGAAACACGCACATAATTTTTGTTGTAGGAATTTCAAGTTTAATTTTATGGTTTTTCCTTAAATTTAACAAATATTCCTTTAACAAATTAGTACCACGTCTAGAATATTTGTGCTAGTTTCTCGCTACAGAGCACATGCAGAATTAGTAGGGAAAGTGTTTCTCTATTTCCCTATTTCATTAAAATGCATGTTTACTATATAGAGCTTGCAGGAATAAAATGAGCATATAAAAAAAAAGAGTGGAAACATACGAGTTTACGCGCGAAACCTTCAGCCAGAGCAATGAGAGCATGTATTTTTCATATCAGAACGCCACGAAGCTTATATAGGTAAAAACATGCCTAGTGCTTTTGGTGCTCGTAAAGTATCACCTTTTACTGTGCTCGTGATTGAGCTAACAGACTGTGATCGCAGTGAGAGGCAGATTGTTCACATGATATGGTGGTTGATGGGGTTGTTTAACCTCCTTCGCAACATCTAAGGTTATATGACGGAGAGGACCTACGTAGGATCCAAACCACGGTCGCTGCATAATCTGGACACAGAGAACGATCTCCCATCCAACTACTATCCGACCCAATGTCGCTTAACTTCGCTGAGCGACGGAAAGCGGTGTGAAGACATGGGCCACGACGTAGCTTTCATATGGTATGGTTTATAATATAATATGAGTTATAAAGAAAACATAAGCTTCTCAGCGCCAAAAATTATCGCTCACTGTTACAAAACAAACCAAAAAAGTCCTTTGTAAAAAGGTGAGGTCCAATCCACCAGCAAGGTACAGCGTGGAGATCTTAGCGTTGGGATGCTGGAAAGACAAACCTGTTATTTGTCGAGAGAAGTTTGAATTCTAGAAATTATGCATCCATCCTTGAAAACCATCTTCTTCCATCCAGAAAGACTCCAGCTTAAAGGGCATGTTTCAAGAAGACTGTGCAGCCTGTTACACATCTTCAGCGGAAGAGTAAAAAATAGAGCCACGATCCGAGATAGGAATCCGACTAAACACGTCTGGAAGCATCTTGATTGCCAGTTGCGGAAAATAAGGCCTCTTCTCACATCTGTTGTAAATGTAAAGAGAATATTGACTGAATCTTAGCAAAAATCGGACCAGAGCGTCATCCAAAAACACTGTATCGATACCACAATATGTCCAAGCCTTCCATAAAACATGAAAACTACAACATACTGTCTTAATATAATTACTTATTGACCATATCTTCCAGAGATATATGTGCTATGTTAAAAGTAAAACTGTGTTTTCTGGGTTGTTGTAATTAAGGATTTACTGCCGCTTCAACTCCAGCGAGTCATATCGTAGCAAGACCTGTATATTTTTTAGGGTGCTCATTTATTCCTGACATGAGGTTTGTCCGTGTCATTAAATTATTTTCCATAAATATATTAACATTTCATTAAACTTACAGTAATTAGCTGAAGCACATGAGGCGTCGCCTTCCGGAGGCGTCTTATCGCCGCGACAATGCACTTTTCTTTTATGGCCGAAAAATGTAGCCAAAGTGTACTGAATACGATGGTATATTGTTTAAGACTCGTAAGGAACTGTAATATCTTCATTTCTTTATGAAAGAAAAAAGTGATAGTGGACGTGCACTTCTTTTAGTATTATTTTCACATCGCGTTTTCTCCGAACTTCCTCGGTGGCAGTAAAACGCCTCCGGAAGGCGACGCCACATATAATTCTTTTAGAAGTCGGGATAAACACAAATGAATTGCTAGTTAGAGTAACCAAACCTTTTCAATCGATTCAGAGAAGCTACAGTGGTTGCTCTGGAACTACTGTTGTTAGATAACAATACATAGATATGATGTAACACGCGCATTCAGTTCTTTGCTGGACAAATCATTAGTGACAGTGCTTTGTTCAGGTCATTATAATTATGATTCTACTTTCTGGACTCGTTTCTACTGACATTCTTTTGATTAATTTTTCAAAATATTAAAACGTTCAAGTTGTGGTTTTATCTATATATCTACACTTTGAACAGAGTTTTTGACTGCCAAGATAACCTAATTGGACAGAACTGGGCTACTGATCCGCAAGTCGTGGGTTCGAATCTCGGCAGGGACTTCAGATTTCAGCGATTAAGGTGCATTCAGATTCCATGAAAAACTAGATTCCTTCCGTCATGTATAACCTTAGATGTTATAAAGGAGGTTAAAGAACCCAGCACATTAATATTATTATTATTTCGTAGATTTGCAGTGTTATTTTTGAGCTTCTGAGTTTCTAAGACATCATTCGACTGAGAGGGGGAGTTAAGTTATGGTCTTTGACTCTTCAATAGATTAAACATTCTTCTGTTAAGAAATAACCAGCTGATATTTAATGTCAGTAATTTCTTATTTACTCATTAATTTCTCTTTCATTCCGGGATTTTGGAGAGTAGTCACTTTCTTCTCTTGTAAAATCGCTGTCCCGCTATCCCGGTAGCGGAGTTTTATAGGTTTGTGGAGCCGGCTGATCTCCTCCCTCTTTTGAAATGCTTTTAAACCTCATTCTTTACCCGTTCTCATTTTCTTTCGTTTATTACATTCGTATCATTTATTCTTTAATCTTTTATTCATCATCTATCTCATAGTTTTATGTTAGTTAATTTTTAGCCTTCATTGGCTTCTCATGTATGTTCGGCGTCACTGACCTCGATATTGGATGCCAGAGGGATAAGGACGTACATTCAGTCAATCAATCAATCAATCAATCGACGTTTTTCAATTACGGATTTTTCCATTTCAGCAAGTTTTTTCAAGAATATACCATTATTAAGGCAGGGAAAATAGAAAGAGGAAAACTAGCAAACTCTATAACAGGGGTGGGCAACCCTGTCGCCAATCGCCACAAGTGGCGAATTGGCCATGAGATTGTACGTTTTGAATAAACTTTTTAAGCAGTTTTTCTTTTTATATTTCGATTTATCAACCTAGTTTCTCAATTTATGTATGGTGTGGCAAATTTTACTTTTCATTCACCGCACCTGTGGCACCTGTGGCTACATTGAACAAAAGGTTGCCCACCCCTGCTCTATAACATTAAAATCTTCATGGTCAGCCTGAAACGGTGCGACCTTCGTAATAATCATCGCTGGTGTTCCACTTCTTAGATACCCTTTTACCCACAGTTAAAGTTGAATTACAGTTTCCTATTCAGTATTATCGTTGCAGGTTCCACTTTTTCATCGAGTTGAAAATCATTGCAAATTTAAACATGCAAATCTCTATTCAAACTATCACCTTAGACAAGAAACATGGTATATTCTTACCTTCCTGCTCATTCTTAATACTATCACATTAAGTTGTACAGTGTACAGTTACTTCATTGCAATATAATGCCTTTTGTTGGAGCTACTGTAATTAACTGAAGAATACCCATTAATTTTATTAATTTTAATATCCTTTTGTACTTAATACGATTAGCTGTAGCAAAGACGATACTTCACACACACACACACACACACACACACACACACACACACACACACACACACACATATATATATATATATGTGTGTGTGTGTGTGTGTGTGTGTGTCTGTGTATGTGTATACTGTATCTATTCCAAAAGGTAAATTTGATTAATGAATTTCGGCTTCAGTAAAATTCATTGTCCTTTTCGCAGGTATACTCACGCAATACAATTAATTTCACCTGGCGATTAACTTCTCCTAAAAATTGAATGAAACAAATTCCATTTAATTCGGATCTTGCAATGAAAGATATTAATTGCAATATACTTTTTGTTTAAAAATACGAATGAAATAGCGATTAGTATTTAAATCTCGATTAAATGGTCACTGTACTCACCCCACTGAATATAGAAACTGAAATTTTATTCATGGCTGAGTGAGCGTTAATTTGGAATTCATTCCCTGCTTATAAAGTTTATAGCATTAACCTAATCAAGTGCATAATTGATTGGAATCGATTAATTACTGTGTAATTAGTAAAATTTAAAAAATTATTACACTACTTATATATATATATATATATATATATATATATATATAATATATATATATATATATATATATATATATAGATAGTGGCATTCATAAGTATTGGTACAGAGAAATATTTTAGTTATATTTGTCTATATCTTTTGTACTATTCATGGGATAGTTATGAAAAGTTTACAGTTCGTTTAAAAAAATTAACAAAAAAAACTAGTTTAACTCCAACATGTAATGAAAAATATCAAAGAATTTGAGGAAAATAAAAAAATTAAAATGCAAAAGTTTTCGTACATTTATTTACAAAATTATTTAATATTTTGTGTATTCACCTTTTGCTTGAATGACTTCAATGATTCGTTTTGGATATTTTTCTACAAGGTTTTGACATCTTTCGGTAAAAATTTTAGCCCATTCTTCTAAAGAAAATTGTTGCAATTCATTCAGATTCGAAGCGTTTTCTTGCGAGCAGCTTTTTTTTCAAATTAAACCATAAATTCTCGATTAAATTAAGATCTGGGCTTTGACTGGGCCACTTGAGAAGCTTGGAATTCTTTTGTTGAAGTCATGGTGCTCTTCCTTTTATGTTCTGGATCATTTTCTTGTTGCAGTACCCAACTGCGACCCATTCGCAACTCCCGAACTGAAGGTAATACATTTTAATCTAAAATTTCCTGATATGTCTTCGAATTCAAGATTCCACTGATGATAACAAGCTTTTCTGCTTTTCTGGACCAGAAGCAGGAAAGCACACCCAAAGAAGTAAACTAACACCATCATGTTTAATCGTAGGAAGGATTTTTTTTTTATTTCGAATGCAGTACAGTAAACCCTCGTCCAACGCGGGGGTTAGATTTCTCAAGAACGGCGCGTTAGGTAAATCCGCGTTGGACAAACTTAATACCTTATGGGATAAATGGGGATACGTGAACGCGGCCGCCTAAGTCTCCCATTAATACTTAGATACGTAGATTTTTTATTCACACACATATATGAATTTCCCTACCTATATTGTATATGAAATCAGAACATAATAAAATCATAAACATAATGATATTTACATATGACAAATAAAATATATTAAATGAAAATAGCACATATCTTTTTTTCACTCTTTCGGATGGTGCGTATGGTAGACTCATTCACGTGATATTCGGGGCCAAGTGATGTTATGCTCATACCACCACGCAACTTATCTAGAATCTTTATTTTTTTGCTAATGTCATAACCTTACGACTTTTCTTCTCTTCACTATCACTTGCAGCAGATGCTTTGCTTTTTGGTGTAATACTGCTGTCTAAGGGTAATAGCAAAACAACGGCAAAATACGACAAAAACAATCCAACACAACTTCACTGAACTTAACGCGGTAGCGGGACTGAGACAAAGGGTGATGCAAGGGGTGACGCGAGAGGGAGGGAGATGCTGGAGTGTTGGAGAGTGTAGGAGAAAACACTAGAGCGCGCATTGACACGCGTACAGTACTACTGTATTAGAGCGTGTTTGGCGGACCGTGTATAATCAAATTTTCCGCTTACGGCAAATAATTGTTCGCATTTATTTTTCCGTGTATAAGCAAATTCGCGCTGGACAAACACGCGTTGGACGAGAGTTTACTGTATTTGATTTTTGCCAAACATACGTTGCTCGTTGTTCCCGAATAATTAAATTTTTGTGTCGTTTGTTTAGAGAACTTTCTTCAAGAATGCAAATCCATCATTTTGATGATCCTTGGCGTACTTTAAACGAGCTTCTTTATGCGCTTTTCGTAGCATACGTTTTCTCGGTGCAACTCTTCCATGTAGACCATTCTTTCTCAATGGGTGACTTACAATATAGAGATGGACATCGATCTTAGACAGTCTTAATGTTTGTAGTATATATCACCTGTATTCACTCGTGGATTTGCAGCACCAATTCTTTCAATTCGTCTTGCTGTACGTTCTGTAATCTTGCAAGCTCGGCTGCACCTTGATAGAATTCTGATTGTTCCAAAGCGTTCCCATTCCTTTATAACTGCAGCAACCGTCGTAAATGGAATTCGAAGTTTTACTCCTATTCTCCAATAACTCTTTCCAAACTCGTGTACAGCAATAACAGCTCTCTTAAGATCTGTAGACAGCTCTTTACCACGGCGACCCATTGCTTACTAATGGCTTGTACACAATGTACAGTCCTCCGTCTTCCATGATGATTCGGAGAAAATTCTAGAATTCAGAAATGCCAACAGTCTCTAATCAATAAACAGCCAACTACTGATAAAAATTTCAACTCCTTCAAGCTAAAGGTGGACACACAAAGTATTCAATAATTTTTTAAATAAATGTACGAAAACTTTTGCACTTTATTTTTTTTTATTTCCTCAAATTATTTGATGATTTACATTACAGTATATGAGGCGTTCGGGCGAATAGAGGGGAATCAACCAAAATCCCGAGTGGTTGATTCGCTTCTATTCGCCCGAGCGCCTCATATGTTGGAGTTAAACTAATTTTTTAGTTGTTAAATTTTCCCAAACGAACGGTAAACTTTTCATAACTATACAATGCACCATACAAAAGATAAGGACGAATATAGCTGAAATATTTCTATAAGTACGAATACTTATGAGCGCTACTGTGTGTATATATATATATATATATATATATATATAATATATATATATATATATATGTTAAACACAGACCGTGCATGGCACAAGGAACTCTTCTGGGAAAATTAAATCCACTATAGTCCGAATAAGTAATGATAAATGACAAATACCATAGTTTTTTTCCTTTTTCATGATTTTAGCCCGACGTGGGCAACGGGTCTCTCGCAAAGAGATCCCATAAATATAGCTTCCCTCACCAGCTATCTGCAAAACAGACAGGATCCAGCTTTGGGACGTGGATCTAGGGTTTAAAGCAAACCTAGATCCCTACACTCAGAACCTCTATATAAGTAAAAGACTCGTTGCATTCACGTCGTGTTGAATAAATCAAAGAAAAAGGGGGTAACTATTGTATTTTTAGCCAAAAAAACCAAAACTTAAACCTCAACCGGGACATTGAGCGTCCACTTTTCAAGGCACGAAACACGTCCGTTTAGTATACACAAACTCAGAATGGTTCCCTGAGAACAATATATGTTAAACACAGACCGTGCATGGCACAAGGAACTCTTCTGGGAAAATTAAATCCACTATAGTCCGAATAAGTAATGATAAATGAGAAATACCATAGTTTTTTTCCTTTTTCATGATTTTAGCCCGACGTGGGCAACGGGTCTCTCGCAAAGAGATCCCATAAATATAGCTTCCCTCACCAGCTATCTGCAAAACAGACAGGATCCAGCTTTGGGACGTGGATCTAGGGTTTAAAGCAAACCTAGATCCCTACACTCAGAACCTCTATATAAGTAAAAGACTCGTTATATAGAGGTTCTGAGTGTAGGGATCTAGGTTTGCTTTAAACCCTAGATCCACGTCCCAAAGCTGGATCCTGTCTGTTTTGCAGATAGCTGGTGAGGGAAGCTATATTTATGGGATCTCTTTGCGAGAGACCCGTTGCCCACGTCGGGCTAAAATCATGAAAAAGAAAAAAACTATGGTATTTGTCATTTATCATTACTTATTCGGACTATAGTGGATTTAATTTTCCCAGAAGAGTTCCTTGTGCCATGCACGGTCTGTGTTTAACATATATTGTTCTCAGGGAACCATTCTGAGTTTGTGTATACTAAACGGACGTGTTTCGTGCCTTGAAAAGTGGACGCTCAATGTCCCGGTTGAGGTTTAAGTTTTGGTTTTTTTGGCTAAAAATACAATAGTTACCCCCTTTTTCTTTGATTTATTCAACACGACGTGAATGCAACGAGTCTTTTACTTATATAGAGGTTCTGAGTGTAGGGATCTAGGTTTGCTTTAAACCCTAGATCCACGTCCCAAAGCTGGATCCTGTCTGTTTTGCAGATAGCTGGTGAGGGAAGCTATATTTATGGGATCTCTTTGCGAGAGACCGTTGCCCACGTCGGGCTAAAATCATGAAAAAGGAAAAAAACTATGGTATTTGTCATTTATCATTACTTATTCGGACTATAGTGGATTTAATTTTCCCAGAAGAGTTCCTTGTGCCATGCACGGTCTGTGTTTAACATATATTGTTCTCAGGGAACCATTCTGAGTTTGTATATATATATATATATACAGGGTGTCCGAGAATTATCTGTACAATTTTTGGCTGTTATTAAAAGTCAACCATGAAGTGTAGAAATTCCAGTTTGTCCCATTTTACAGAGAATCTCATTAAGTTTTTTCTGATACCAAGTTTTGACAAGTTTTTTAGAAATTCCAGTGTGTCCGAACATTATCTGTACAATTTCATCTTTTAATAAAATTCTTGATAACACACGTAAAATTCTTAAACAAGATTATTTAGAATCTGTATTTTCAAAAGTTTCTTTTATTAAAGTAACGTTGTTACAAACATTCGATATGTGCACCATTAGTGATTCGCAAAACATCCAATCGATACTCCAAATGTTGCCATGTACGCTGCAGCATATCCACATCAATTCGCTCAATAGCAGCTGTGATTCTTGCTTTTAAATCATCAATGTCTGTCACCCGCGTACATTTCTAAAAAACTTGTCAAAACTTGATATCAGAAAGAACTTAATGAGATTCTCTGTAAAATGGGACAACACTGGAATTTCTACACTTCATGGTTGACTTTTAATAGCAGCCAAAAATTGTACAGATAATTCTCGGACACCCGGTATATATACATATATATATATACTTAATGATACTTTATGAGGGTTTGAACGACGGTTCAGAATCGATCGCAGGTCGATCCCTCTGCAGCAACCCGCCTTATTTGCGGGATTTGGTAGAGGAGGGAATTGCTTTCCAATCTCCTCCTGCCCTCTTAGCCAGCCACGCATGGCTGGTCAGGAACTTTGCACAGAAACCTCTCCAGCTCGTTCTTGAAATTATTCAGGTTGGTGTGCTGAAGGTTTCTCAGTTCTTTGGGCAGGACATTGAATAGTTTTGGGCTTTGTATTCCGAAGGTATTTTCCATCCTCGTTTTCATGGCAGCCTGTCCCACCTCAGCTGGGACAGTACAAAATCTGCCGTTTCTCTCATTCTAGTGTGTGTATCTATTTCGTTCCTAAGGTTAGGGACGAAACCCTCAAGCATTTTCCATCTGTAGATTATTGTGTACCGCTCCCGTTTTCTTTCCAGAGAGTAGAGTTTCAACGATTGTAGTCGAGACCAGTAGTCTTCACTTTTCGTTTCTCAGACGCAAAAGTCTTTTGTATGGTTTCTATGTTTGCAATGACTCGTTTTCTGTATTGGCTCGTGAATACTGATCAATACTGAATTATTGGTAGGACTAGACTCTTCCATAATTTTAGCGTGATGTTTGCTTTTCTGCTGTGGAAGCTCCTCCAGATGATTCCCATTATTTTTTTTAGCTGTTGCAATTTTAATGTTATACTGCTCTCTGGATTCTGCATCGGACGACATTATTACTCTAAAATCCCTGACCTGAGTTTGGTGTTATCTGTTTGACTTACAGAGTTTTGTAACCTTTATTCTGCAGCACCTTGTTATTACCATATCTTAGAAGTTGGAATTTTTCTTCGTTGAACTTTATAATGTTGTCTTTCGCCCACTTCAATAATGTTTCATTGTCATTTTATAATTTTTCTGTTTTGTCCTCGATACAATGTTTCCAATATTTTCTCCTGGTGGTCTAATAGCTGTGATATGCATGATCTTCCAGCCTTGAAGCCATGTTGGTTTGGATTGTATACATTCTTTTCGTAGGTAGTAAAGTAGTTTTGCCTCTAATTATACGTTCAAAGCACTTTATAAGGCGGGAGTTGAGAGCTACTGGCCGATAATTCTTAGGCATTGCTCTGTTACCTACTTTAAATATGGGGGAAATGTTCGGGTTCTTTACTGGAAGTGGAATTTGTCCCGCGTTGAGTGATTTTCTCCATAGTAAGTATATATGTATACTAGCAGAAGCCCTTGGTAAAATATCATGCTTAAACAATCTACAGCGGCAATTTTATATATTTTTTAATAATATTTCCAGGAATGAGCACATACACAAATAAACAAACATTATCCGATTTCAGCTTTATATATATATATATATATATATATATATATATATATATATATATAAACACGTGAAATGAATGAATGATGTAAACCCACAAGGAAAAAGAAAAATGATTCCAAGGCCTTTCGTGTATTCAGAAGCACACCTCGTCATTCCCTGACGAGGTGTACTTCTGAATACACGAAAGACCTTGGAATCATTTTTCTTTTCCTTGTGAGTTTACATCATATATATATATATATATATATATATATATATATATATATATATATATATATAGTGCCCTTCAACCTTTTTATGCCTACCACCCACTTTTACTATTTTTATGTGAGATAAATTAGCCAACCGCCCACCAAAATTAAAAATCCAACAAACATATATTAAAAATTATGTATGGTACATTATATATATTATATAATAAAACATTATGCATTTACCTTTAATTTAGTGAGATCACAGCACAGCACTAAAACCTGATTCAACTAGGTACGAAGTAGGAAAAGCGATCAGTAATTTAAAAATCTTTTTCCACATATTGGGATATACATTTGACATCTTTTTATTTTGCCAAAGCTGCATATAACCACCGTTATTGAAATTTCCCTTGCTTTCCTCATCATGTCTGAGTTCTAATAGCTCCTCTTGACATGTTACATCAGCTTCAGTAACATTTGCAGTAAACGGGTTTACCATCCAATTATATACTTCCATGGTTAAAACATCACTGAATCGAGTTTCAAAATCCGTTTCAAGTTTATTGAGATGATCAATAAACCTTTGTGTATCAATTGTTGTTATGTCATCCTTAATAGATAACAATTCTGGAAACTGGTGAAATTCCCTTTTTGAAAGATTGTGACTGAATAAATCCAGCTTTTCAATGAATAATGAGATAACTTTTTGGCAGTTCATGAGTGTCATATTGGCTCCTTGAAGCTGCAAATTACAATCATTGCATTTCTTAAATATTCATGCCAAATAACAAGCATCATTTTTTATCATTTTTAACTTTTGGCTAAGATCAACTTCATTTTGGTCTTCTAGAAACTGCACTACGCTCTCATATAGTTCAACAAAACGAGTTAAACATGCACCCTTCGAGAGCCATCGGACCTCTGTGTGTAATAATAACCTAACAAATTGTTCATCATTGTCATGACACAACTGACGAAACATTCGATCATTTTTTGCATACAATATTGTAAATTTTGGTGAATTTTACAAGAATTTTATAAATTTTCTTGCCGCCCACCTAAAAGCTCAAATCGCCCACTAGTGGGCGATATCGCCCAGGTTGAAGACCGCTGATATAGTATGATGTTATAATTTTTCAGACCAACAAAGACCCTAGGATCCACTCATGGCTGGTCTACCTAACTGTGTTTGTAATTGTGTATTGTGCATGTCCTCCGTGGTGGCGGAGAGGACCTACAATTTTACGTGGGTTCCGAACCACAAGGCCTTAATTTTACTACCTTAAATTATACCCACTCTATCAATTTTACCTACTTTTTTTTTTCTTATCCTCTCCTTACTTGCATGGCTGTAGTTTGCATGGTATGACAGTGAGTTAAGACTGTGCTTGCATGGTTTGTAACTTCTTATTTTACTTCTTTTCATCTTTCACCCCTCTCCTATTCTCGTCGACTATTTTTCCGACTTGTCGGCAATGGCCGGCGGATGATGATGGTGAGTCTTTTTTCTCTTTTTCTAAATGAATGTTAACCCACGAGTGATAGGTGTTGCTACTTACTTAACCCCTTATTCTCTTCTCTTAACCCCCTACTCTTTCCTTTCTCTAGGGCTAACCTTAGAGTGGATCTTAGGGTCTTTGTTAGCCTTAGCTTCTGTAGAGATCAACATATACGTCTAATCGATTTTTAAACATGTTTATAGACGTGCTACTAATTAATTCTACCGGCAAACTATTCCACCTATTTACTATTCTATGCGTAAAAAAGTTTTTGGCAACTGCTGTCTCGAACCTTCTACTTGTCAACTTACACCCGTTATTTCTAGTCCTATTATATTGAGATATTTCGAAAAAGCTATCTCTATCTACGTTATCGAACCCATTCATAATTTTAAAAACCTGGATTAGATCACCTCTTAGCCTCCTAGTCCTAAGCGACGGAATAATCTTAGTTGCTCGTCTTTGAACTCTTTCGATTTTGTCTATATCTTTTAGCATATGCAGATTCCAAAATTGGATCGCGTACTCCAAATGGGGTCTAACTAATGATTTATAGAGAGGAACAATAATATCACGCGATTTGTACTCAAAATTCCGAGCTATAAAACCTAGCACTTTGTTCGCTTTATTGACCGCTGTTGTACTTTGTTTTGCCACTTTTAAATCTCTAGTGATTATAACTCCTAAATCTTTTTCCTGATCTACGCTTGTTAACTCCTTCCTTGACATACTATACGCAAAATTACCGTTACGCGAACCTATATGTAAAATTTTGCACTTATCGACGTTAAATCTCATTTGCCATGTGACTGACCAATCAACGATTTTATTCAGATCTTCCTGGATTTTACCTCTATCTTCGTCACTAATCGCCCTACCACCCAACTTCGTGTCATCCGCAAACTTTGGAACCGTACTGACTAGGCCGACATCTAAATCGTTAATATATATAAGAAAAAGCAAGGGGGCCCACTACAGAACCCTGAGGAACGCCGCTCGCTACATTAGCCCAAGACGACTCCGCTCCATCAACGACCACCCTCTGTTTCCTACCTCGCAACCACTCTTCTATCCAATTTATTACTACACCCCTGATTCCATGAGCCTTAGTTTTTTTCAATGAGTCTTTTGTGCGGTACGGTGTCAAACGCTTTTTGAAAATCTAAATACACTACATCAACCGCCCGATGACTATCGTAAACTTCAACCACGCTTTGAAAAAATTCTAAAAGTATATATATATATTATAATTTTTCCGTACGTTTCGATTAGGCTAATTTTAAACAATTACCTAATAATTTTTTCTCTCAAGGAGCCGTTTCCGTGTTGTAGGGTGGGACAGACAGACAGCATTAGCGTATTATATATATATATATATATATATATATATATATATATATATATATATATACACACACAGATAGATTACTTGAGGTGGTTCATAATCAACTTACCTTGCACTTGAACTTTCATCCTGTCCTCGTAGCCGGCCATACAAGGCTGGTCAGGTCAGGGACTTTGCAGAACAACCTGTCCAATTGGTTCTTTAAATTTTTCAGGTTGGTGTGGTGAAGATTCCTCAGTTTTTTCGGTAGCACATTGAAGAGTTTTGATTCTCGCATACTGAGAGTATCTTCCATCTTCGTTTTCATGGTCCCCTGTCCTACCGCGGCTGGGACAATACACAATATACCTCTTCTCTCATTCTTATGTGCTTTTATTCCATTTCTAAAGTTCGGGACATATCCCTCGAGTATCTTCCATATGTAGATTATTGTGTATCCTTACATCTTCTTTACATGGAGTAGAGTTTCAGGGATTGTAGTCGGGAACTAGTGATGTAGTCGAGACCACCATGGCCAAGACCGAGACCGAGACCGAAACCGAAACCATATGCAATTTTTGCATGTATTCAATATTGTGTAATGCCTAATTCCTAAGCTCTGTACTTCATATTCAGGAATAAAGATTCTAAAGATGTTATCAAGTAACGATTGCAAAATTTACTCATAATTTATTATCAAATTCATAACTTGTGAGAGGTTTCAGCAGTTAATTGCCACTTAAAACAAGATAAGTATTCGTTGCATTTGAGGAACATCAACATACTCAGTAGTGATGTAGTCGAGATGATGTAGTCCTACATCACTGTCTTCATATTCCGTTTACTTTATTTTACAGTAGACGTAAAAGTACTTTGAATGGCTTCTATGTTTGCAGTCTTGCTTTCTGTATGGGGCTTGTGAGTACTGAGCAATACTCAATTATTGGCGATACTAAACATTTACATAATTTCAGCATTTTCACGTTTGGAAGCTCCTCCAGATAATTCCCATTATTTTTCTCGCTATTATATATATATATATATATATGATACAGACAGACAGTGCATGGAACAAGGGAACATTATTAGGAAACATTATTGAGTTAGAAAAGTTTTTATATATATATATAAATTTTTCTAACTGCAATAATGTTCCCTAATTTTAGTCTAAAAAAAGTAATAATTTCTGCTTGTCAAAACAGTGAACACAAAGAATCATTTTTCAATTTCACAAGGCGCAAATTGACCGTAATTGTGTTTCAATTAAAGTGTAATGATGACTCTTTTATTACAGAACAGATTTTTAGTCATTTAAATCATTTCTTTCACATTATATATATATATATATATATATATATATATATATATAATAAAGTAATAGAAGAGTGAACAAACTATGCTATTTATATAAGTTATGTATGTATGTATGTATGTATGTATGTATGTATTCAAAGGGAGTAAAAATGACAAAAAGAATACAAAGATATATTAGATTTAATATAAATAGCGCATTCTGCAAGTGCTCGGATAATATATATATATACACACACACACACACACACACACACACACACACACACACAGTCCTTGCATATTTGTGTCTATTAAATGTAGAGTTAATAGTCTCTGTGTTCTGTTTTGCTGGGCATTAGCCGTTATGAGATCGGTTTTGATGGTTTCTGATCCGTATTATTGGTAAGACAGTTGTACCAAATGTAATAATACTAGAGGGGTGATCCTTGGCACCAATGTGCTAATTAAATTGGATGTGGTTGGTATTGAATTGGTTGTGGGTGGTATTGAACAGGTATATGGTGTGTGTGTGTGTGTGTGTGTGTGTGTGTGTGTGTGTGTGTGTGTGTGTTGCTGGGTACATATGCCTGCGGAGTTCGATCTTTTCTCAGAAGTGATAGTTGTCCTTTTATAGTGTTCATCTATAGTCTATAGCAGTGGTTCCCAACCTGGGGTCCCCGGACCCCTGGGGGTCCGCGAAGGTAGTACTGGGGGTCCGTGAGCTTTCAATATTTCGAGAGGCTCCAATGGAAATCGTACATTTACCCACGATAAGGGCGCTCAGGCTAAAATTTCAAGTTCCCTCGCTCTTGGCTGGAATTATTAATACTTTTTTTAATACGCTGTATTTTAATTGCATACTTACTTATATGTCCTTTATTTGATAGTGAAAAATGAGAAAACGAGTTAATTATTAGTTAATAAAACAGTTTATTTGGTAGACGGAATCTTTCAAAAACATGGGGTCCGTGGGAAAAAAATAAAAATAAAAGGGGTCCTTTGTGGTGAAAAGGTTGGGAACCACTGGTCTATACTATAAAAAGGGAGTCCTGTCCGTCCGTCCTTCCGTCCGTCCGTCCCTCTGTCCCTCTGTATTCCGGATTGGTTGAAAGAGTGACATCATAGACACGTCATAAAATGGGGGGAGGGGAGCTCTCGCGTGTGCTTTTCACTCTATGGCAGTGAGTATATGCATTTACGACTCAGCAAACAAAAAATTAAAAAAAAATTTAATTAGACAAACATTTTATTTTTTAAAAATCTATATATATGCTGTCTGTCTGTCTGTCTGTCTGTCTGTCTGTCTGTCCCACCCTAAAACACGGAAACGGTTCCTCGAGAGAAAAAATTATTAGGTGAAAGTTGCTTAAAATTAATCGAAACCTACGGGAAAATTATTGAATGCCCGGTTAGTGTCAACTGTACGCTTTTGACGATTGGGTAGGTTAAGTCGTGATATTTTCGTTAAAAAAAAGATAAAAAAATATTATAATATATTATTTTTGACTGTATAGTAACTATGTATTACCCGAAGGGTAATAACAGCCTTCCTCAGGAACTACCAAAAATACCCAACCAGTGGGCCGGGATATTTTTGCTTCCAGCACAAAGGCGAGTTCTCTGCTAGTTTCTTCTAAAATATGTTTGTCATGGATATATTGTCACTTCTTTTATTTAGGATTTGAAGTATTTTTTCTCTTTCTCTTCTTTGTGTACCCTTTATGTGAAAATAAAGGTACTCCATATTTAGACAATTTCTATCTTTGATTGACTGTCTGCGCATAGAAGGGTGGTAGTAGCAGTTTGCTCCATATCGGCAAATTTCATTCCTCATACTGTAATGTTAAAACATTTTATGGGATGATTGTACACTAGGGCGGCTCGTTTTTACACTTTTTTCGATATTTGATTGGGGGTAGTGCGGAAAAGTTGCGATTTGGAGAGAAAATAAAGTGTGTAAAATTTTTTTGATCTACGTCAATACCTTCCGGTGGCGGCGAGTGATTAAAAATCGAAAAATAGGCCTAACGGGGTAGATTGGAAAATGGTTTTAAAGACTTACAAAATAAACAATACAAATTTCAGCACAATCTGTTAATAACTTCCGGTGGCGTCCTAGCCGTTAAAATATCCAAAATATTGATTTAAAGCAAGTTTTAACAAGATGTTATACAAATGTTAATTCCGGTATATTTCTGTGCAAACAACCCTGAGAACACTATTATAGGCTTGAATAAATTAATAGCAGTCATTGAACAATGAACATTATATAAAAATTATATAAAATTATATAAAAATTTTATGTGTTTTTAGGCCTATTTTTCGATTTTTAAGGACTCGCCGCCACCGGAAGGTATTGACGTAGATCAAAAAAATTTTACACACTTTATTTTCTCTCCAAATCGCAACTTTTCCGCACTACCCCCAATCAAATATCGAAAAAAGTGTAAAAACGAGCCGCCCTATTGCACACACACACACACACACAGACACATATGAGGCTATATTTGCACGATCCTGTTTCATAGTATTCAAATAGGGTCCATCTTTTAGGTTCCTTTATGCTTACTGACTTACCTTTATAGAATTTGTTAGATTCAATTTTTTTCTTTTGTTCTTACACTACTTCATCCATACTTCCTGGTTGTGTAATCTTCAGTGCGTTTTCATTTATGATGTTGTTAGCTCGTATTTATGAAATTTCTGTTATTCTGCATTCCTCCTTCTATTGTGTTCTGTATATCCATTCTCGTTATCATCGGCGTACTCTCTCGTTTCCTAGTGTCCTGTTGGTAAATTTGGCGCAATTCTTTCTTCACCTAAATTTTTATGTCTCTTTTATTTAACATTCTCCATTTCTGTATATATATATTATATATATATTATATATATATATATATATATATTATAACGTAAAGAACGACGCTTGTATAGGAGATATTCCGCGCAAGACGAGAGAGAGAGAACGAAACAAATGAAAAAATGAGGTAACCACCCTGGAATCGAACCCGGGATCTTCCGATTGCCGGTCAGATGCGATAACCATTACACCATGGACCTCACTCTTCCAAATGCCGTAATTCTTCTACATACTCGCAGAAACTCACACACACACACACACACACATATAAATACTGAAATAAATCAATTGGTCGGAACCTCCGGCCGGAGGAAAAACATTAAGCCGGAGGTTCCGGCCAAAATCTGCCTCCGGTCATCACTAGTGGCTACAGGGTATATGTGTATATATATATATATATATATATATATATATATACTGTTGCGTGCCGTGCACAAAGGTTTAGGGTTTGTAAAATCGATGTGGTGTTCTGAACCTTTATTATGAAAATGGATGATGATGTAATTAACCGAAGGTGTTAAGTATTTACGCTTTTATAAATAGCGGGGATTTTTTTTTGTTTCCTCATTATTATTATTATTATTATTATTATTATTATTATTATTATTATTATAATGATATATCAGTAAGTTATCCCTCGTTTTGATTCGGGTGGTCAGTTGTTAATGTTATCTGTTGTCATTGTGTTAGGTACAAAAGACTACCTTTGATTGGACGTGGCACTCACTTTAATTAAAAATTCTCTCGCTATTTAGGTCAAATTTTATATGGACAACCTCGTAGGTATGTCGCAACACCGTTTCCGGTTAGATCGCCAAGGTTAAGCGACGATGGGTCTGTTCAGTAGTTGGATGGCTGACCGTCCTCTGTGTGCAGATGATGGAGCGATCTGCATGTAGTTCAGATCCCAAGTACAGCTGTAGGTTACCTCAGTTTACTAAGCAATATATTATGATTAACACTGTTACAAGTCTAACTTATATCAAGAAAACAACACCTAATCCATTAAATTGCTTTACTGAACATATTTACAGTTTCTTTCACTACATAAATATGTAAATGATTTTGAAGCCAAAGTGATGTTATGGTTTGCCAACGAGATCTATTTGTACTTGTAATATTTAGTGTGAATTTAGTAGACCTGTCTCGGAAAGAAGATAATCATGCATTAGCTGTTCATTTGCAGTTGGGTCATTGTATTATTACTCATTAAATACGCTTCATCTAATTGATTTAACCATTTAGTTACGCGGGAAATGTCATTGTCAATACCTAAATTATGAATATCACAAATTAGGCGGCTAGGAGAGCGGCACATGTTCGATTACACTGCGTCCGTCTGTGGGTTTGAGTACCATCAAGCTCTGAGTGTATAAAAAAAATGAAGAAAGGACGTACCTTTATGTCGCGGGGCTGATTGAAAGAGTGAATGAGGATACTTGTATGTGCAAGTTTTTTTTGCATAAGTGAAAGTGAAGAGATTGGTTCAAGTCAGGAACAGAAACGATTCAGCCTTTAGATCCTCCCAAGAGGAGACACCTTTGCCACTTTGTCATTAGGCAATACTTCTTTGATTTCTCATGGAATGATTACTGCTTCCGTGGCCGGAGCCCCTTCGAGTGTGCTGAGTGCATCACGGAGGTGATCTTCTCGGGCTTGTAGGCATATATTCCATATTCTATTCCTACTATTAGCGCGAAAAAACCTTGATTTAGCTTTACTTGTTCTAATGCTATTCGCATCAGAGAGGTTTTCAAAAGGTACTGTCGTCATCCAACTCCTGACTCTCACTTAGTTTATATTTCTGCCCGAAATCCTGCAAATATGTTCTTCGATTCGCCAAATATTCCTTCATCTGACAAAAATGTGGAAACCTATCCAATTCTAATTTTTCTCGCTCTTTCTGGCATCTAGCCAAGAACCTCACCAACAACTTTACTTCTCCTTCTTACCCTCCTCTTTTCCATACCGACGGCTCACTTGCCGTCTCTTCTCCTGATAAAGCTGAACTCTTCGCTCAAACTTTCACCCCCAATTCAACCCTGGACGATCCCAGTGCTGTTCCCCCATCTCCTCCTTTTGACTTTATCATGTCTGAAATTAGAATCTCTTCCAAAGATGGTTTTTCTGCTCTCTCTGAGCTGAAGTCTAGGAAAGGGTACGGTCTTGATGGTGTCCCTTCTGTTGTTCGCAAGAACTGTGCTTCTGTGCTGATACTCCCTTCTCACAATCTTCTTTCAGATCGTCAGTACGAGTTCCGCAAGGGACGCTCGACTGGCGATCTTCTTGCATATCTCTCTGACTCTTGGTCATCCTCCTTTCGGGATTTCGGTGAAACCTTTGCTATTGCGCTAGACATATCTAAAGCTTTTGATAGAGTTTGATATAAATCTTTAATTTCAAAACTGCCCTCCTTCGGTTTCTATCCTTGTATCTGTGCCTTCAGTTCTAATTTCCTTTCTGCCTGATCTATAGCTGCCGTTGTAGATGGCCGTTGTTCTTCCCCATAAGCTATTAATAGTGCTGTTCCTCAGGGTTCTGTCACCCACTCTTTTCATTTTATTTATCAATGATCTATTAAGTCGCACTTCCTGTCCTATTCACTCCTATGCCAATGATTCCACTCTTCACTTCTCCATCTGCTTCACAAAGCGTCCCTCTCAACAGTCACTCCATGATTCGCTAGGACGGCTGTGGTCCAATTGACCTCTGATGTTTCTACTATCTCTGATTGGGGCAGAGAAAACCTAGTAGCTTTCAATAACTCAAAAACTCAGTTCCTTCATCTGTCTACTCGTCACAATCTTCCACACGACTATCCCCTTACCTTCAACAATACACAACTCAATCCTTCCTCTTCTCTTAACATTTTTGGTGTTCCTTTTTTTCTTGATCTTTCCTGCAAAGATCAAATATACTCACTTTCTAAAACAGCTTCTAAGAGGTTAGGTGTGCTGTACCGCCTCTGCGATTTCTTCACCTTCACTCAGTTGTTGTCTCTGTGCAGTATAGTGAACACCTTTTATTATTTACTTTCTTCATTATTTACTCTACTTTCTGATCTCTATTGCATTTATCTTTACACTCTCTTTACTCATTTCCACGATACTTTACAATTATATTCATGGTAGCCACGCCGAGACTATGAAAGTCGTTACAAAACAAAGGGGGGTTTATTAACACTCTTTTAACACTTTTTAACTCTTTTATTTACTTCCGAAAATGGTTTAAGTAATTTAGGGGGGTGGGAGTACGGAATTTACTATAACATTTTACGTCGGAGAGGGGCACAAACATTAATTAAATTTTACGTTACATGACGCCAACCTCACGCTTAACGCGCCGCCTGAAGACTGACTCCCTTGTGGGTAGCCCGCTCTTTTGGGCCTCTGTTCAGGACTGCCAACTCTACCCATTTTAAACAATTTAAATCTAACAAACATACTTTTTCGTAATTTCATAATTATTAGTAAATGATTTACATTAAACATTATCTTAATTAAACAAATTATATTCTTAACTAGGCATTACTACACTCGCATCCACCCCCTTGAAAATAAGTTTTTCATTAGTAAAACTTATTAGTATTCGTTTAACAAATTTAAAATTTATTCAACAAATATATTTTTGCAATTTTTTTTTTTTTTTTTTCTTTAACATTTCAAAGTTGATAGACAAGAATAATTAGAATGACAAATTCCACACATATATTTTGTATCATATTAAAACCGAAACCTTTATAATTTTCACATTTGCATAAATAACATTTCCACTAATAATTAAATTACAACCTGTAACTAATCTATACATGCCAAAAAAAATAACGGAAATTTTCTTACAGTGGCTACACAAATCTCAAGTTCAACAATCTATTCCCGCGATTCCTCATCAACGATCGCTTTACATTTTGAAACAGTTATTTATATAGTTATACAGTTACTATCAGGGCGACATAGAAAAAAAATAAGAAAGTTTACATAAAAATACTGACCAAGAGCGCACATACTATTTCACGGAAAAACACAACAACTATGGCAATAATCGCACCCTTTCACGTATAATTTCATTACATAATAATTAGTACATTAATTTGCTGGACGTTTAGATCACAATCCGCACGCTGACAACGGACTTCAATTTTCAATCGCGCTCTCCTGCTCTTTGCTAGAATGCAAGGGATTGCATCATCAACATGCAACAGGGCAGCACGCTATAATGGTTTCCGCTCTCTCTCCAAGGCGAAAAAAAAACAAGAGAGACGTCCATTCTAAAAGGATCGGGGGGGGAGATATACTGAAAGCGGGACCACGCGCTGGAATTGGACGGAATTTGCAATTCTAGAAGTCGATGAAGAAACTCGCCTTGTCTCTCATCTCCACTTTTGTCGTGAACGCTGCTCTTCCTACGTCCAGCTGAAAGACTCTCTACTGGCAACAATCACGATCACTCCGCCGTAGGCCGTTTCCCAACGAACCTACTGCATATCTGTATGGACAGTACAGTCGTAAACACCCGTTCAAGCTCACGTGGCTTGCCTACCGCGTGCTACGACACATATTTAGCGAAGCATTCGAGCAGCGTGACCAGCTACTGCCCGAAAAATACCAGTAGACCATCTTCGATCGAAACTTTCGTGTGCCAAGACCCTGCACACGTAAATTTCTCTTCTCTTCCGAAACTGTCCTGCGCCAAGTCCCTGCGCATTCGGTTCCTCTCTTCTATCTCTTCTCTTCCGAAACCACCTGCGCCAAGTCCCTGCGCAGTTGGTTTCTCTTCTCTCTCATCATGGTGATCGATCACCTATCCGGTCGACTAAACTCACTGGATGGAACTCGGATTCAACTTGGTTGCCTCCAAACCGAGCCTTTGAAATTTTGAAAAAAAAGTTTATTCGAAACGTGTTTCTGTACTGCTTATCATTTCATATTTAATTTATCGAATTTTCTCGACAGTTCACTTCGAAATACTAACTACACATTTGCTCTGGCCAAATTCACGGAAAAAAAAAAACAAATCAAATTTCGCAAAAATTTAATCAAATCTAGCTACCAATAAGGTCACTTATGGCAGTTACAGCGAAGATAAAAAAAAGTCATAAAACGTTAAACAAAATTGTACAGTATAAATATAAAAGCGCCCATACATAGTAACTGTTAGTATAATTTAAGAACTATTATTGTTCAAACTACCGTCAGAAATCACATCAATACTTTTAAATACAAAAGACAAAAATGAACCCCAGAAACTTCATGTCATCCATTCTCTGACAATCATGAACCCTCTTGCCCTTTGAGGAGGAGCACACAAAGACGCCACAAAAACGTTACTGGCTATCTAGAAGGCTCCATTTCCGAGTGTACACTTGAGCCAATGTTTCAAATGCATTAGTTAACCCCGACTGAAGGTTTAAACAATAATAATTTTCCAAAACAGTTATTAAAAAGTAAAAAAAATTAAATTACTACCAAAATTATTTTAATACAGTAATTCCAACTTGAAACTCTAAATTTCATATGAATTGAACTCGCAATTCGCAAATTACATCTGAGAGACAACTCTCTCCTTCAACAGAAACCCCAGTATGGTTGCAAATCACAAAAATCCCAGTAATTTATCGTTTCCAAGTGAAACTACAAATTTGCATAGTTATACTAAATAATAATAGATAATATGCACTCAAAAATACACGCAACCTACTGTAAACAAACACAAAACATTGCCTAATTGAGAGCGGTCGCTTTGTTTGTAAGCGAACCTCTATACAAATATCCCTACGTAACCGAATGAAACTGCATTATATCCTGACAATTTTGTAATTTTTTCTATGCAAACGCTCGAACTAAAAAAAAAGGACATTTTTCATTTCTAATACCCAAATTAAAATATCAAATCAAAACATCCTTTTTAGAATACAATCTAAATCCCAAATAAAAATTTTACCATTGTCATTGAACTGGAAGAAAGAAAAATAAAAATCGGCCTACCTATAAAAATAAAATTGAATGCATTTATAAAACGTAAAGAAACTATATGAAAAATTTCTACACCAATTTCTGTAATTCAAAAATAATTATAATAATATCCAGCTTTCGTAAAATGTGTACCGTAACTCACATTGGCCGCCGAAATAAAAATAAAATTTACTGCTGCACTTTTAGACCTATAATTAATAAATTCAATGTTACGCGTGGAAAGCACAATTTAGAATTTAATGCATAACATTTGTGCTTATTAAAGAAAAATCCTATGATTATTTATGTTAAACCAATTAAAATTTTGTTAAATAACTAAAAATTTAATACTCAATAGACAGATACCGTAGTAACGGTTAATCTCCGAACAATATTTAACGATAGGCCTACAAGAAATCTTTCTTTAGTACAATACAATAGCCATTTTACAAAATATGTCGGAATTGTCATGAAAATGAACGAAAGAAATGGAGAAAAAAAATAGATAATCAGCCTACCTACCAAACTTTATGAGTATATAAATATATAAAATTATATATATAACTAATATATGTATAAGTTAATATGTAAGTGTATAATTAATGAATATATAAAAAAAATCCAACAAAAATTTATAGAAAATTTCACACAATTTCTCTATTTCAGTTAAACGAATTTAGCTTATTTTGAAGTGTAACACCATCCTATAATCTGACAATTTATTATGTTTAAGATTATTTTTCGACTGTCCCTTAAAATGTAACTTAATCCTATATAGCGCGAAGCGAAGCAAAGCAAAAAGCCCGTAAATCTATATAAACAATAAAATAATCCTATTATTATATACAAGCAATCGAAATATAATCAAAAATCTGCTAATGAAACCCGTATAAAATTTATTTATTAATCGTTATTCTATTTATTATGATATTACAATTTTCACTAATCCCAAAAATTTAAACACAAAAAGACACAAAGGTAGGTAGGTTTCAGGAAAGGAGAAAAAGTGAACGAAATAAGTGAAAAGAATTGAGTCCTCGGCAGCACGATAAATTTTCAAAACTATGTCCTCTCCGACCTAATGAACGAAATTTAACGTAATAATGACTCGCAATATTGAGTCAGACAAATTTTTCTACCGACTCTGCACCACGACTAAAAGAAATTTTTGAGTCACTAGACTACGAAAAGTAACGAAACCGTACGATAAAAATGGAACAAACGAACATTTCAGAATCAACGAACTCCCACGAAAAGAAAGAAAAAAAATTAAATTTTTAGGCGCGAAGTTTGTAAAGGACGCTATAAGGATGTCGAAGGCGATGCGCCATTTTGAAATTACATTCACAATGAATTTTTAAGGAATGGAAATCGAAATTTGCCTGCAAACGGGATAAACTTTGCATTTAGATATTTTAATAATCGAAATAAAATATTCATTAACGCTATTGGCTAATATACCGGGTTGGAAGAATTTTAATCGAAATACTAGTCACGTGGGTAAGCCTCATACAAAATATGATGTAAGACCACCGCTAGCCACCAAATATAGTGAACACTTTTTATTTACTTTCTTCATTATTTACTCTACTTCTATCTCTATTCATTTATCTTTCACTCTCTTTACTCATTTCAACACTACTTTACAATTATATTCATGGTAGCCACGCCGAGACTATGAAAGCGTTACAAAACAAAGGGGGGTTTTAACACTCTTTTAACACTTTTTAACTCTTTTATTTACTTCCGAAAATGGTTTAAGTAATTTAGGGGGGGAGTACGGAATTTTACTATAACATTTTACGTCGGAGAGGGAACAAAACAATTAATTAAATTTTACGTTACATGACGCCAACCTCACGCTTAACGCGCCGCCTGAAGACTGACTCCTTGTGGGTAGTCTGCTCTCTGGGCCTCTGTTCAGGACTGCCAACTCTACCCATTTTAAACAATTTAAATCTAACAAACATACTTTTTCGTAATTTCATAATTATTAGTAAATGATTTACATTAAACATTATCTTAATTAAACAAAAATTAATATTCTTAACTAGGCATTACTACAGCAGGGGTCTTGTCCGTCCCTGTATGTAGTACGCTTCTCATGTGTGGAGTGGCTCAACCCGCACAGCTGTACTTGACGGAGTGGAATCAAAGGCTTTTCGTATCATCAATTCCCCGTCTTTTACTCACTGTCTTCAATCCCGCTTTCTTCGCCGCAGTGTTGCCTCATTCTCTCTTTACTATCACTATTATAACAGACACTGCTCTTGTGAACTCTCTAACTGTATGCCTGCTCCTTTAATGATGGCACGTAGTACCAGACTTTTGACACATTCGATACATTCTCATTCCTTTTCTGTCCAACTCTAACGTAAGGGTTAATCGGTAGTTCCAGTCTTTCATCTACTCAACCAGTCAGCTCTGGAACAATCTTCCTCTTTCCCCCTGTATATGACCTTCAATCTTTCAACGCTGAGTGTCTAAGCATCTCGAAAACTCTGAACCTTGATTTTGGCTCTCTTTTTCCTCTATGGGAAGGGGGGCATTTTTGCGGTCATTTGCCCTTGGCCCCTTCTTCCTGCATAAAAAATTTACTATGCAGTAAATCGGATGAAATCCTGTAACTGGGTGATGTTGAAGAATCCTTGGAAAGTCTTTTTTAACCAGAGAAAAAGTATGTCGCTCACGAAGGGTATTCATGCTTTAGTCCTGTATCCGCTGGATTGAATTTATGTTGGGAAGCAGATACGTTTTGTAATGTTCCATTTTGTTACTCGTTAACACAGGTGATAGGGAATTTGCTATTGTCGATACCGTACCTGAGTGATCTCGGCGGGCAGAATCTCATGTTCTTGATACCAGTAGCACGAATAACATGCAATCTATGCTCAGTCAGGCGCTTACCAAACATAGTACTATGGTGCATTTATGCGGGGGAGATGGGGAGGTAATTGGGGGGAGAGGCATTACTTCTTTTTTAGAAGTAGTGCCCCGTTTATGTATAAGGCTTTCTACACTCGATATACAAAGCTTTAAGATCATTTAGGATTATTTTTGTTCCTACTTTAAATTGGACGTAAATTTTTCATAATTCTTAATCTGAATATATAGATTCAAAAGCCTGCTCGAGTATATAGTTGGATATAACGATATTATCATGAAAAGTCAATATATACAAAAGACGCTCTAAGTGAGCATTTTTTCTCTTTTCATCAGTTTTCAATTTAAAACTGTTCAGAGTTCAAATCGATGTATAAGGAAATCCTCGAAATCGTAGCGACAGTTAGAGTGTATTTAAAGAAATAATCCCTCCAGATGAACGGTGAAGGCGAGGGATGGTTTGTAACACTCTAGACCAGCGTCCCAAAGCGAGTGGTACTTCTCGGGGGAAGTGTCTTCTAAATATTCTCTAAGCTACATTCTGTTCTCACATTGTTCCTCTTTACACTTCATAAAATCGTTAATTAAAAATGTATAGACATACTCCAGAACGGTGTCAAGATAACGCATATCATCAACGCGGCATTTAATAAAGGGCTGAAGTTGAGAAAGGCGGTTATTTCAAACAGTCTCTCGAGGATAAATCGGTAACGAGTAGGCACCAGTCCATTATTAACATTGTTTGTATTGAAGGTTTTCAGATTAGTTTTTCACATCAATCGTTTTTCACGCCTGGTTGACTCGTATCGCAGCTCACAGTTAACATGCAAATAATACTGTATCAGGGGGTATCAATGATCGTTACTCTTGTTGCACTCGTGGTAATTGGTACTTTATAATTCTCAGTCGGCCACTTCTCAACCAACATAAAGATTTTCGACAGAATCTGTGCTTTTATAATTTGTCTTGAGCATATTGCGCTACTGCTATGTTTAAACACTTTCACTAATTTGGAAAAAGTCACGACGTATTCAATGTTAAGGCTACTGCTTAGCGGTAGGTCCATTTTTGTTACTGTAGGTGCAGGTGTTTTTTGGTGATATAAAGAGGAGGCTTCTGGATAGCACTTCGCGACGCTCTAATCTCAGATGCTGATGTGAGGCGGACTGCTTACTTCAGTTCTTGACGCACACCTGGTGGTGAATCATACCTCTTAAGATTGAGGCGCCACCTGTTCGGGCTTGGTGACGGGTGCGCTGGACAAAACCTGTAAGGATATCCACCAATATGAAATTATAGTTTCGGGCGGGGAAAATGTGTGTACACAGAACTCTTTAACACGTTAAGTGAATCGATAGTAATTCAATTAACAGTGAGAGGCTCTCTTCGAGAAATGGGTGTGTCCACACCGTTCCATTTCGGGAGAAAAAGATATTCGTTACCACGTTCTATTAAAAAAGTACACAAGCCTTTAGCTAAAACTTCACTAGACACGTCAGCATGGTAAACGCTGAGGTAGTGGTAAAATATTTTAAATTATCCATAATCACTAGGTTGAGGGTTTATGTTGCGGGGAGTGTAATCGGTGAGGTGTAACATGGCGTAATAAGATCTGTTGTCCCATTCGTCAACGAATTTCGTAATCCAGAGTCTGTTTTACTTCACTGAGCGTCGGGTCCTCACTTCACTCTATAGCTATATTCTTTAACACAGCTTACATTCGATACATACTCCAAGACGTTTTTAGCATTACGAACCCCGGTGATACTGTCGTCAGAATAACTATAAATCACTAGGACATCCTTGCGTGAATTAAGGTTGATTTAAAAACTTCAAAAGAGACATGAAAGGACGGACGTCGAGTATTCACTACATCTTCAGATTTTATAGAGTACCACTTTACAAAGGTGTTGCAAGCAAGTTAAATTCGCGAGTGGTGTATAGTCACACGCAGGTAATTATGTTAAAACTTAGAAGTAAAGCTTCATCAGCTGAGTACGTGTCCACGACAGCAATGTTTGCGAACGACTAACGAGGATAAACACATCGAATAATGATGACACCGGTTTGTGGGCGGATCCTATACGGCATGACCAGGCCAGAAATACAAATCAAGCAGAGCTATTCGTGCACTCATCCATACAGTGGGTGGAGTCCATACATGTCCAGACGGGAATGTTACACACACACACACACACACACACACACACATAGTCATTCAAAAGTTAGAAGAAAATGATACGCACAGCCTAAAACGCAAAACAATTTATTTAAAGTACACATGTTAAATAAATTCTAAATAAATATTTACAAATAAATAAACATTCAATAATAATAACAAGTAAATAAACGAGTCAAAACTTTAAAATAATAATTTATAAAATAAATTAAGAATAAACAATTTTAAAAAGAACATCAATACATTAAGTAAAAATATGTACGTCGATTAATCACTCCCATAGAAGTCAAAGGGAAGCGTATCATAGGTTCCAGATGATTGATATCACTTCCTGTAGATATTATGACACACCTTCGCTCCTCTAAGCTCCTTCCCACCACCTAGTTTCTGAGCGCGAAAGTTATGCGTTCACACAACTAGTGAGAAAGTGTGGCATCGTCACCATCTTCAGGTCCTTCTAAACCCACCAGATCTTTAAGTGGGGTGAAGTTTATTATTTGACGATTCGCTGTTTTTAAAGTGATACCTTTCGCCTTCACGATGTACTTGAAATCTTCCCCAATTCTTACACGTATTCCGTAAGGTTTTGGCCCAGATGAAACAAACGAGTCAGCATTAGCATTGTTCCCATACTCGTCCTTCATCTCGTCAGTGAGTTCATCGAGGAACTCACCTATAGGAGGCATATATTCACCTTCCTGCGTCGTAAACACCACACTGTCGGTAACGGCGTATAATACGCATCAACCCGGAAAATGCATTAGCTCCCAAAGCTTGATATGCTCGTACGCCGTCGTAAAACTAGCTACAGGGATGTTTGTAATGCGGGATGTGTCTTAGCCAACTCGGTCCGTAACGTATTATGTACGTATTACCTACGTGTACAATTTCAAGAACCGCTTTGTCGTCATCTTTGGCGTAATTCCATACTTCGTCAAAGCTATGAACTAAGTGCACGTTCCCTTATCAGTGTTCTGTGCAAACTTGCCCCAAAGACTGTTTAAACAGAGCTTTGCATTAAAGTGTTTGCCAGAGTTTCGCACAATATGCTCCCGCTCAGGTTGTATTCCCTTACGGTCACGGTAACGCTGAATATATGTTGTTTTTCGTCCTCGTTATCATCACCTTGTGGATACCCTAACGTTTCAACTTTATCTTTCAGGAAGGTGTTGATATAAGGAGTGAAGAGGTTATAGAATTTCTGGAACCTCCACACCTCATAAATATTTAATATTGTGTAAACGTGACGAACGGCTAGGTCCAACTCAGGGCTTGTATAAACACTTCAGATCTTCCTCTGATTGATTGTGTGATTACACTCGCCACTGTTTTCCTCTGCACAGTTCACGCACAGGGGAAACATAATTTGTGTCGACCGTTGATCTTCATGGCCATTTTTTCGTGTTGCGAGCGTGTTTTATGTGCACACCATTCTGTTGTTGCAAGTGTGTGAGCCAGTAAAGAGCTTTACACCCGTAACTGCGTTGTTTGTTTCGTAGTATGATGACAAGTGTATCTTTTGACATGAAACTGTTCTTGAATACAGTGAAGCAAAGGGATGCAATTGTGGTTGCAGCCTGTAGCGGATCGCAATTAAATCGGGTAATATGCATATTTCTAAATGTTTGGAAGCACACTCGAACCACACGTACATCGTTCACACAATAGGTTCACACTCATTCGCTATGTTGTGCGGATTATCATTGAAACTGTTGTAATAACGACCAAAGTCTTCTCGTTCGTTCGAATTCATACTGTCGTAGTTGAAGTAATGTTTGGGTGGCGGTAGTCCAGTGTAGTTTAAAGTGCCACGAGTGAGTAAAGTGTAAGGGAAATACCCTTTTGAAATCTCGGCAACCATCCCTATCACCTTGGGTAGCTTAACTAGCTTACAAGGCGTGAACAACAATGTGTCTTTGAACTGAACATTATCTCTTATTTACATGTGTATGAGTTTACTACCCATGTTGAAGGGATCACCCGTGAATATTGCTGCGTTCTCATGTTCAAGCAGTTCCTTATAAAGAAATTGTGTAACAAACTTTGTGGCGTTATGCGCTAGAACATACACAGTCACATTTTTGAATTGTTCGACTAGCCTGACTCTATAATCCACAAATAACTTCAGGGTAACTCTGTCATGGTCGTCTTAAAAATGTTGGTATGTTTACCACATTTATGGCACTCATCACACTCAACATCCGAATATTCATCGCAGAGGGTTTGGCTCGCAAGTAAATGAGGAGTAACTTCTTTCGTCTCAGGGTTAGTGTAGGTCTCTATGTCGTAGTATACAGTAATACACCATTTATTTTTAGGTTTGGCATCTTTCATGAAACAAACATGCTTCACTCCATTCGCCATATTTTTCTCATGGCAAGTAGGGCAATGAATTTCATCACATCTATGTCTGAAATGCTCTCAATCAGACATCGTATGAAACTTCCACATTCACAAATCTTTAGCTTTCTGAACGTACCATTCGTCTTATGGAGATTAAAGCAATTATTATTGAAAACATACGTCTATAGTCATTACAATCTCTCTTCTCAGCTTTTACCACGCGGCTTACGTATCTAGGGCTTTTACACTGAGTGTACACCATATGACAGTCCTTACAATGTTTTATCAAATCATTGGTAAATTCAGGGCACCCCTTACACAAATCGTGATGACGTCCATACTTGCGGCTTTGATCATAGTTGGCGTAAACAGTCTAATATATCTAATAGGAAGGTAGGTTGTTCCTACCAAACCTAAAATGAGCACAGGCCTTCTTTGAGCCGTCACACGACTCTTAAAACGTACGTTGTTCTGCCATGTTCACCCAAGTCAAACACAACTATTCGTACTCTCATCTGCTGCTCCACCTTCATATTACACTAAAAATTAAGCCCACAAGATCAGGCTAGCTTTTGCGCACGATCTACGAGTATAATTGTATCTAATCAAATGTTTTTGGTTACCATGTTAAAAACACCATTCATATGCGCTAAAATTACAGCCATAAAGCTGCAACCACGACCGATGTTTGTATGTTGTCTATAAATTTTATAACAGTTAAAAATTAAGGTGTACGGTGTGACGTCATGCCCCTCGACACGGAAGACGTGGTTAATATTAATCATGAAATTCGTTAAGTTGAATTTTGACTCACTCTGCATCGATGTTTCAGTACGTGAGAGGATTTAGTCAAGACCCTCCTCCATCAGGCGTCTGTAGGGTATAACTACCCAGAGCAGATCACCATCTTCATCTCCAGATTGAAATCCAAGTGCCAGCTTTACCCGTGTCTCCCGCCCCTCATTGCATTGAATGGCGTATGCAATGATGCGTCGAACTATATTGCAAATACTTTGTTCGAAGCCATCAGCATAAGCGATCCGTGGATCAACTCTAATGTTGTACCTGTTCCTTAGCAGTGTTAAAATTCTCGTGTAAATAAGTATTTTTTTAAGATTTTCTAAATCTATAAATCAAAATTACAAAATATCCTTCAAATGTAACTTTGGTTGGTTGGTCGCCTTCGCTTCTTAACACGTCTAATGACACTATAGTTGGCTGAGAGAGAACGAGCAGGAGGGATTCTGTCGTGGGACTGAAACTGGCGTTACGTGAGTTCCCTGGGTATAGGACCTATGTCCCTATCGGGGAACGACCGGTTTCTCCCCCTCAGCATAGATTTCGAAGCAATTTACGAAGAGGTCCGGGGCTCAGGAGATCCCCCATCCCCCACCGATGTGGGAGGTGTTCTTTTCGGTCACGTGATTGACCAGTGCACTACGTCGATTAGCTGATCATTCCATTTCTAGGGCTAGGAGTCGGGGGGAATCTTCTCTCCTAGCCATTAGCCTATGGATAGGCTGTATTGGGTTCCCGGAGTCAACGGGACGCGATAAGTCTTTCGGGGTACGACAACACGTGACGACCGTACCTTGCACCACGTCGGTTAGCCTATGATTCCATGAATTTGTGTAAGGCTAGGAGTCGGGGGGAAATCTAATCTAATCTTCTCCCAGAGCCATAGGCCTTATGGATAGGCCTCGTATGGGTTCCCGGAGTAATGGGATCGCCGATGAGTCTAAACGTGTGCCGGGGACACTGACCTGGAGAATTTGCGAATGGAGCTAGTAGCCGCGCAAAGTAGCCTCTGTAGCCGTTCAATTAATTCTCGGTTCACGTCCCCGGGTACCTATCGAAGTTTGACCGTGGCTGAAAGCACCTATGAAATGGTAGATTTCTTTTTGGTCACGTGATTGACGACTGCACTACGTCGATTAGCCGATGATTCCATTTATAGGGCTAGGAGTCGGGGGGAATCTTCTCCCCAAGCCATTAGCCTATGGATAGGCTGTATTGGGTTCCCGGAGTCAAGGGGACCCGATAAGTCTTTCGGGGTACGACAACACGTGACGACCGTACCTTGCACCACGTCGGTTAGCCTATGATTCCATGAATTGTGTAAGGCTAGGAGTCGGGGGGAATCTAATCTAATCTTCTCCCCAGAGCCATAGGCCTTATGGATAGGCCTCGCATTGGGTTCCCGGAGTAATGGGATCGCCGATGAGTCTAAACGTGTGCCGTGGACAACCTGGAGAATTTTGCGAATGGAGCTAGTAGCCGCGCAAAGTAGCCTCTGTAGCCGTTCAATTAATTCTCGGTTCACGTCCCCGGTACCTATCGAAGTTTGACCGTGGCTGAAAGCACCTATGAAATGGTATATTTCTTTTTGGTCACGTGATTGACGACTGCACTACGTCGATTAGCCGATGATTCCATTTATAGGGCTAGGAGTCGGGGGAATCTTCTCCCCAAGCCATTAGCCTATGGATAGGCTGTATTGGGTTCCCGGAGTCAAGGGGCCCGATAAGTCTTTCGGGGTACGACAACACGTGACGACCGTACCTTGCACCACGTCGGTTAGCTATGATTCCATGAATTTGTGTAAGGCTAGGAGTCGGGGGAAATCTAATCTAATCTTCTCCCCAGAGCCATAGGCCTTATGGATAGGCCTCGTATTGGGTTCCCGGAGTAATGGGATCGCGCGATGAGTCTAAACGTGTGCCGGGACAACCTGGAGAATTTTGCGAATGGAGCTAGTAGCCGCGCAAAGTAGCCTCTGTAGCCGTTCAATTAATTCTCGGTTCACGTCCCCGGTACCTATCGAAGTTTGACCGTGGCTGAAAGCACCTATGAAAAGGTAGGGCCGGGGTGATCCCAGCCCGACCGTACAACGCTCTATAACCCACTCGTTGACTTATAAGTAGCGCGTCATAGGGCCTATGACTTCGGCCAAAATTTTCCATCAATCGCGCGCCCAACGCCTCTGCTCGTCGGAGCAACTGTCTCCCCGGTGCCTATGGCGGCCCATAGGGCTAGCGATCGGCAATAAGTAGAAATGGAAGGTCGCAGATTGGGCTCTGAAAGCGCCCAAAATCTTGTGAGTTTCAACAGGTAGTAACATCTATGCAAGGGGTGAGATTGTGAGTTTTAGTCCCTGCCTTCTCACGTATCTACCAGTTGAATTAATTCCCGTAGCAATGTGACGTAGGATGCTGCCTAATCGAAATTCTCACAACTTACCCAATGGGTGTTGTAGACCGGGTCGTTGGACTTGCTCCAGATGATTTCAAAATTGTGCTGTTAAACATCCATAGTCTTTTGAAGTCTTGTTTATTTAAAAAATATTCAAGTGATTTTGTCAAAATTAGTTATATTTATTCAGTTATTTATAGGTATTTTTTCTATTAAGATCATTTTTTAGATAATTTTCAGATTTGATTCATAATTTCAGGAACCATATGGTAAGATTAATTATTTAACATAAGTTTTACACTGGGGGTAAGTGGAGTTTATAATTATAATTTCATTAACCCTGATCAGGCCAAAATTTCTTATCAAAATTTTCAAATTATTCAAATTCACTATTTAAGTGTTTTTTTTCGCAATAGCAGTACGGGGGTTTACTCACACTGTGTAACAGATTGATTGATACACCCCCGCCTAAAGGATGAGTTGTTATTGTTTCTGTGTCGGTTGTAAATGCGTTGGAAGAAGGATCTTGGTGTACTGCGGAGGATGTTGAAGGTTGAGTTGATACGGAACCGTTGAAGTTCTCTGATGCATGTGGGTTTAGTGACGAAGGAGTTGGTGTTAGTGGGGACAACGTGTCCTCGGAGCTGTACGACTCGAATCTTGGACTTTTTGAGGGCATATCTGATGTAGAAGGTTTTTCAGAATCCTCCACCAGTGGTTGCTTTACTGCTGCACAGGCGGAAGGCTCCTGGCTGGTTCCTCGAGTGAGTCTTCCTACATCTGAGGCGGAGGGTTCCGGACCAGTTTTACGATCCCACCCATCATTACCCGAAGAAGTTGAAGGTTTCGGTGAGGCGTCTCCAGTTCTTTCTGAAACCTCATCAAGTTCTACAAGGTCTTGCTGGTTGGAGGTATTATTATTCTGGAAAAAAAAATGAGAAGGTTAGTGAATATAAAGAATGACTTTTAAAAATTCTTTATATGTGGTAAATCATTGATTAAGAGCTGTCACGTAAAAGATGGAGTCTCTAGAAAAATTCAGGTTCACAAATACATCAACATGTACTGCAAGTGGTCCCACAGGGTGTGGTAAAACTGTGTTTACGCTTAAAGTTATTAAAGATAAAGCTGCATTGTTCTCAAAGACTTATGGCTTGTATTTCTTACAAATGAAACGCCAGAGGCAGCTGCTAAAGCTACAAAATCTTTGATGTTAAAGGAAAATAGAAACCCTATTTCTGTATAGATTTAGGGAGAGTTTATAGGTGGTTCTTTTCAAAACATGGCGGAATTTAACATCAGTTATTATAACAGCAACTCAGTGTATAAAGCGTCTTTAGTCGAAAGGGTGCAGCGAGCTATCCAGGAACGCATGCATCCTTATTCAGCCTACCAGCCTTTTTCTGATGATTACAAAGACGTTGTCTTATTCTATAAAGGGACTTATGATGTTGGTTCATTGAAGAATGATAAACATCCGGTGATTGCTGATCTTATGCTGGAAATTAATGAAACGATTGCTGAGGCGTTTACGATGTTCTCCACCATCTTAACATGAGCGTGTTCTCCAACAATCAAAGCCTATTTTTCAAGAACAAGTTTATGCGGGATGTTTTTTTAAACACGCAGTCTTATTCGCTGAACGTCGTGATGCATCGCAAATAGGCATATTAGCAGGTTAATTGCTTCCGGGGCAGCGTAGTGCTTTTTTGGAAGTTTATAAAGAATCAACAAGTCGGCGATACGGGCATTTGCTCTGTGACCTTCACCCGCGTAACACTTTTAGGGTACTTCTACGAACATATGTTCCTAAATGAGGTTGAAACAATATATATACCAGATTGATGAAACGTGTACAGAAATATCTCGAGTTTATAAACACGTTCCCTCGGTTACCAACTACTCTTCAGCGACTGTTTGTAAAAAAACATTGACCCTAAGTTTTTAAAATGTATCTGTGAAGTCTGTCTTTATGTTATAAAATGTATTTAAACGTTCCATCGTTACAAGAACATAATACGAACACTCGCTCCTAAAATACAAACTGTGTCAAAGAAAAAACGTCGTCTACAAAAAGGTGGATCATTTCTGCCTGTCATGTTTTCAGTTTTAGCCCCTTTATTAACTAGTTTTATATAACGATGAAGGTTTTAGTGCTACCCCACGAGGTGTACGCTTCACTAAAAAATACAAAAGAGCATAAAACTAGTTTTATATAATGATGAAGGTTATAGTGCTACCCCACGAGGTGTACGCTTCACTAAAAAATACAAAAGAGCATAAAACATTTGTAGATCACAGTAAAAATAGTTAAAGAATGGAGAGTGAATTGATGAATACATTAAATAAACAATTACATCCTACTGAGAAAACAATTTTATACCAAGAAGCTTTTCAGAAATTTCTTCAAGAGTATGAAGACTATCAGAAACCTATGGAGTCATCCATAGTTATCAAACATACCGATGATACTGTGCATGTTGAGACTAGAGACGAACAACCGGGATACAATGGTGGGAACGCCCATCACCTCGAACTAGTGTTAAAAATAGTCTTCCTAATACATTGAGGAATAAAAGTGAAGTTACTGCAGAAGGTTCAACGGTATCGGGTTCGAACATTATTAACATCATTCATGATTTAGTGAGAAAGTGGAAGAGACCATCCTTACCAGGGTGAGATCATATTAAAACAAGGTTACAAAATATAAACATTCGAAAAACAGTGAGTGGTAACCAAAATAGAATCAAAGCTCTGGAACAGGTAACTCAAACTCCACACCAGAGTAACCCTCCAAAAGGTACACCCGGTTTGAGATTTTTTAAAAAGAGGAGAATCGTCATCACTCGGCCCTATCCACACGCTTCTAAAATACGTAAATGGCTGACGTATTAGAGAATCGTTATTACTATATTTCTAACCGCGCCTCTTACGGTGGGGTTGAGAGGCTTTACAGAAGTACCTTTGCTGAAGGAGTAAAAGAAAAAGGATGTTGAGAATGTTTCTACATGAGCAGGATATTTATACCCTTTATAAGCCTGTGTGAAGAAGGTTTAAAACTGCTTAAACAAAAGCGCCATCGTTAGATACTGTATGGCAGGCAGATTTGACTAATATGCAAAGTACTCAACGTATAATGATGGTTACAGCTGTATCCTATTTATAATTGACGTCTTCTCCAGATACTTATGGCTTGTATTTCTTACAAATGAAACGCCAGAGGCAGCTGCTAAAGCTACAAAATCTTTGATGTTAAATGAAAATAGAAACCATATTTCTGTATAGATTTAGGGAAAGAGTTTATAGGTCGTTCTTTTCAAAACATGTTGGCAGAATTTAACATCAGTTATTATAACAGCAACTCAGTGTATAAAGCGTCTTTAGTCGAAAGGGTGAAGCGAGCTATCCAGGAACGCATGCATCCTTATTTTACGCACAAAAATACTTACAGATACATAAGCATTCTGAATCAGCTAGCATCATCTTACAATCACTTTTATCATCGTATGACTAGGACATCTAATGAAGTTTTTAAGAGAGATGTGTATACAAAACCGAAAAATAGAACCAAAGCATCATCCTTTGTAGAACGTTTCAAAATTAGTGATTATGTACGTGTTTCACGAGGGGGAAGGGGAGTTCAAGAAAGGTTTTGAACAAAGATGGATAGAGAAGATTTTTAAAGTTTGGTCCATCAAACCCGAAGGAAAAGTGGTTATGTATTATGTTGAAAACCTAAATGGTAAAAAAATTGAGGGCGGCTTCTACGGCGAGGAACTTCAGAAGGTTATGTTCATTTTAGGGAAAAAGACATTTAAAATGCAGGGCCGTAACTAGGGTTTAGAAGTTAGTGAGGTCCAGATTTTTTTCGAGCGCGGCGGGACGAGCAAAATTCAGACCAAAATGACATCTACAAACACAACCCAAGCTATACACTAAACACAAAACACAAAACGCTCGACGCTCCTTCTTTTCAAAAGAAAAGCGGTAATATGCGTTTCATACACGGAGAACGGTTCAGTCTCTTTTTTTTTTTTTAGGAAATAATTACCGAGGTCCGGACCTCGGTGACCTCATAGGTAGTTACGGCCATGTTAAAATGTTTAAGGAAGCAAAGATTGGGGGAGACGAAAAATGTACTTGGTAAAATGGCTTGACTCCCCAGAGAGTTTCAACTCCTGTATAGAAGCTAGTGCAGTAATGAGACTCTAATAGTATACATCATGTCTTTTGACCAGCTCTACGTCACACTGCCCTCCTCAGCCTCGCTGGGTACGTACCGCAACAATACTCTGACCAATTTCACAACAGATCTGCAGAGGCCTATCGATTTGTAACGTGATTCATACGAGGTGGGAATGTGTGAATTTCGACTGAATACCAAGCTTTTAAGCATTCGGTAGAAATAAGTCTTTTTTATGTCCTTAGGAAACGAGATGAAGATGAGAAAGTGGGTGTGGTAAAGGATAAAACCATGCGTTCAGCACGGAGGATATTGTAAGAGAGCTAAATAAGTACTTGGATAAATCTAAACTTAAAATGATCTAGTCCTCGAAATCATACTCAGCATGGATTGCAGGATCAGACCATGCTCTATTGTCAAGATCAGGGACGAAAAGAAATATTAGGGAGAAAAAGCTGTTCAAGATTCTGCCTAATGGAAGATACGACTTTGCTTTCCAAAGAGATATTTTTCACGAACAACATAATGATAAAGCTAGCATTTATACCACTTAAAATTGGAAAATCTATTAGACAGACCTCGTATGTGCTACATTTACAGTAATATCGTGTAACATCAATTTGTGGAGGACAGTCAGGTGCGTTTCCTGCGCTTTGTGCATATACCTGATCATGGAATAAAAAAGTTTGAGCACAGAGCATGATAATCCCTATTATGTCAAAGTTGTTTCGAACCTAGTAAACAGTATCGTGATACATATAAGAACGATTGTAGGTGAAAATTATCAATTCAGAAAGTGAAGTTTCATTGTTAAGATCCTGTAACTGAGTGTTACGGTATGATGCAAAACCTTTAGTCGTTTACCCTGGTGTGAGATACCAACGCGGTAATAAACTCGGTTCGATCTTTTCTTCTATACTACGAATGGCTGTCCCCTTACTAAAAACTGGTGCCAAATATCTCGGTCGGAAGGTTCTATCATCAGGTATTAACACGGCTGAAGATATGACAGCTGTGTCAAGCCTGAAGGAGCTTTGAAAAGACAATCACGTTGTACGAGAATGAGATTATTGATGACGCTAAGCAAGTTGTGAAAAGGAGAACGCGTGGTAAAGGGTCTAAAAAACAGCAAAGAAAAATGAAACGTCCAGAGAAGAAGAAGAAGAAGAAGAAGAAGCAAATGTTACCTCGAGGCATAAAACGAAAAAGAAAGTCTTCTCAAAAATCAAATTGATGCTCTAAATGCATAAAGTCTATGGTTGACTTCTTTAACTGATATAATCTTGTACAGTTATCTCTCATACATATTGGTGGTTTTACAGTGTAAGGTAGGGTCTGATATTTATTCCAAGCAACTCAACATGACGCAGCTAGTCCACCTACACAGCGACGAGTGCTGTAAATCTGAACTCTGCCTTTTTAGCATCCCACCTACTCAGACATCTATAGAAGATTCCGATTACGTCACGATTAATCCTCTCAGCACAGTTGGATCGTGGACCGCCCCTATTGAGTTCGTTATACCCACCGCAGGTTCATTCTTTTACAATCCCAGCAATACATATCTGTATATAAAAGTCCGAATAACTGATGTGACAGATTGTGAGGATGATTATCCAACCTATCCTGAAACTAACTTTTTGCATACAACGATCAAGCAATGCGACTGACGTATATTTAAATAAAATGAATGTCTTCGTAGGTTCGAATTACTATTATTACCGTGCATACTTGGAAAATGTTCTAAATTATTAAAAAGATGCCAAGGAAATCTATTTGCATGCCTCACGTATTATACCCCTTAAGCAGAAAAAAGGGTAAAAGACACAATCTAAAATGTTTTTTTTATTTTTTTAAATGTTATGCACATCTACACAGCGACTTTTCATTTCAAAAGAAGCTTCTTGTAAACGGTGTTGAGATAAAGATTAAAATCACCCGCGCAGTTCCCGAGATATGTTTAAACTTGACTGATAATGGTGAAGCGTCCTCTAAACCCATGGTACCTCGCATTATTAAGATGTATCTCAGTGTATGCCGCGTAAAATTATCCGTAGTTAAACAAATGGAGATTTAAAGATTATTGTTGAGATCGACGGCTAAATACCGTATAAGACGTACCCAACTGGAAATGTTTACTGTAATTTCTGGTTTGTCCTCCAGATAGCTGGACAATGTTGTCTACAATTACGCTATGCATACATAGCGATCGTACACTTGATAGCACAACTGTATAAACTAACCAATAATATACTGGTGCCGATCGCACCTCAACCACTTGGTATCATTACGAAAACCTTGAACATATGGTTTTCTTTTTAGGCAAAATATTTACAGCTCTATTTATTGAGATGTTGGTACAACAAAGGCCCCATGACCCACTTCAGGCTAGCTCCAAAAGGATTAAAAGAGAGGTAAAGGTTAAACTCTCCATGTCTACACCCATATATGCGCAAAGCAAACACGCCGGCGAAGTGATGAAATGCTTCTACAGGAAAGGAGTGGAAACAGGAATTGAAGACAGAAATCATATTTTCCAAACCATGTTTATTCTTTTGTTCGTTACGAAATTGTGTTTCTACAAAACATTTTCCACTCTATTCTTAGACATATTAAGAAGGTAAGCAAGTGTGTGAGCGTGTTTTCTGTAATTGGATGTCTGTCATGTGTATATGTCTGCCAACTCTTTGAATGTCGCCGAGTTTCAACTTGGGTCTCCCGCCATGAAAGGTGTTTTTTGGTAAGTGATATATTGAGTCGTTCATACTTCGCGGTACCACTACGAGAGTAGAGAAAATCCCGTTCCGGCGAGGAAAATTGGAGAATTGTTTCTACGGTGAACTCAAGCGTCTCCCACTTAGACATGTTTATGAGGCAAGTGATAAAAAAAATGAGTTGTTCGATGGTTGATCATGCTATGTGGGGCACAATCAACCAGAGACGTCTCTCTCAAGTAGGGGGAGAATTAAGTGTAGGAGGAAATGTTTAAAGAACCTCCCGCATGTTACGTTATAATACTATTTTCATAAATTATTTATATGTGAGGACAGTCTTAAACCTTGAGTGTATTCAGAACTTTGTCCAACCTATTTTTAAACATGTTTACACTTTGGCTTGAAACAACCTCCGAGTGAAGTTGGTTCAGAGTTGGAAACGGGTCAGTGGGTCACGGGTCTGCGAGTCATTTGGGAGTGAATTCAAGACGGGCCAAGTCGGGTCAATGCTGTGATTAGGTGGGGCATAAATTTCTAATCAAATTTAAAAAATTTATGTTTTTGCGTGTCGACAGCTTGTAGTTATAATTACATATCAGTTTGTCATAGCTTACCAATATAACTTACCGGTATGAGTCAGCTTGTATTTTTGTATCAAAATAAAGATTTTGTATTTTGAAACAAAGTTTACTTCATGATGTATTTTGAAAAATTTTGTTCAAGGTATTGTTTAGGTCAGCAGGTGTGCCGGGTCAGTGGGTCGCGGGTCAAGTGGGTCACGGGTCAAGGGTCAAAGTTGGTGACCCGTTTCCAACTCTGAGTTGGTTCCAGATATTAACTATTTTATAGAGAAGAAATTACCACAGATGGCACTACTAAATGTTTTAATTTCCAATTTAAAACCATTATTTCTTGTCAAATTGGTATTAAATGAGAATAATTTCCTCTCCATTCCATTGAGCATCTTGAAACCTTGAATAAGCTACCGTGCAACCTCTGGTCTCTAAGGTAAACAGATTTGAGTGTTTTTGTACCCTTTCCAACTTTTCTATCCTTCCTACGAGAGAGAGAGAGAGAGAGAGAGAGAGAGAGAGAGAGAGAGAGAGAGAGAGTTATATCAATATGTTTAATTTGTAAAATCTGCGTTTTAATGAACGGAAACATTTGAACGTCATATTGAAAGGCCATTAAAGAACTTTGGACGTAATATAACTTTTTAATGCCCTGTAATGAGCGTTTTTATTTAATAGGATTGAATGTATAATGATGATGAAATATTTTAACACGAATTATGGGTGTGTAACAAAAGGCATAACTAGTATAACATAAATCATTTAAAAACTCATGCAGAAATTATTATTATTATTATTATTATTATTATTATTATTATGATTATTCTTATTATTATTCTTTGGTCGCGGCTACAGCCTTAACTTACCATAGGATCTTCATGAAACTGTAGAAAAGTTGCCACTATATACGTCTCGAAATTATCCGAACCGGCTGATTACCGCAATTTGTGACCATAGGTCAGTGTATCAACTCAAAAAGTACTTAACGCACGAACAAAACAGAATGAGATGAAAAAATTCTCCTTGGAGTACTACAAGATAATACTGTCATTTCAAAATCTTGCTGTTACTGATAGTATTTTTGATATTAGTGGTAATATTAGGGATGGGGGAATAATGACTTTTTTCGGAAATTGCCAACAAGACGAGTGGTTTCTATGGCCATTTTCGCTGTTGAATACGAATCTGGCTGGTTCTTGGACCTAAATTGAAGTTTTGACCTGGTTCAGTGGATTTTTTAAAATGGCGGGAAAAAAAAAGTTTTATCTTTTTGATGCTTAAGAAAACCGCTACCCCTCATATGTAATATGTCTTTATATATGTTTTCAGGGTCGCTGAAGTTGGAACTGAACAAATCAGAGACATTAGATGCGTAGTTTAGCGGTTATAGGCAAAAAATGGAAAAGAAAGGTATTATTTTATTAAAAAATCATGTACAGAAGAAACACAAGGCATTCATATCAGTTCCATGATGTAGTTCAAATCATGAAATCATCATATTTACAACACATTGTTCAATAAACGATCAATATCACGAGTAACATTGTCTTCTGGTCGTAAGGCATTCTTAATAGAATTTCTCAGTTCATCTACACTAAATTTTTCCATTTTGAATTTCCCGTCTCTCACTTTAATACGTCTCATTTGACGAATATCTGGTGTGATGGTGATTCTTAAATAGGCAATTTCTGTGAGGAGCTGCTTTTCGTTCAGTTTGTACAGAGCATCCAGGTTGTTTGGAGTCATAGGGCCTACATGCTTCTTGCAGTTTTCCAAAATCGCCAATATTTTTCCAGCTTTTTTCTTTTTGAACTCTTCTTTTTTCAGTAGGGACAATTTCCTTGCAGCATGCACAGTAGCTAGAAAATCTTCCTCTAATTTCATTTCTTCACTTTCTTGATTTTTTCTGAACCCCTGGCCCATTTCCAGGATGCCTTCCTGTCCTCAAGAGACTTTGATTCGAACGAAGAGTCTATCAGAAGTCCGTTAGTCGCAATAACATTTTTTTCTCGAGTGCGTTTGAATGGATGTGCTACCACCACTGGCCCTGATTCGGTTGTCAAGTTTTAAAAATTCTGATTCGCATTTTAAATTTGTCAGAGGGGCATACATCAAGTCTGGATTAGCGTCATCGTCTGATGTTGTTAAATAGTCCACACAAGACCGCTGATTATTTACAGTATCAAAGACTTCCTCTAGAACTAAAGCTTCAAGTTTATCTTTACCAGATCTGGCTTGTTCCTTCCTTACAGCCATCAAGTCGTTCAATTCAACCATCTTACCTTCAAAGAAACGTCTTACTCCAGACCAAGTTCTTTCATTTTTCTCGTCACCCTTCTTGTCAATTCCAAGAAGCTCCATCATAGGGAAAAATCATCACTTCACCCATCATTGCGTAAATTTGGGAACAACACATGAACCATTGACTTTGGATGAAAGTTGACACTGCGAGAACTAGCTTGTTACTGTTGACATCTACTACGGCATCAAAGAAAGCTTGGATGGAGTCTCGCCTCGCCACATATTCTTCTGCTATCTCGGCGATTCTTCAGAACCGGTTTGCCACGAATCCTTTGAATCCATCGCATTTGAGTCCATTATCCGCCATCCAAGATTTATAGTCATTATATAGGGATACCGAATGGGAGGCGTGGCTGGGAGAGAGCAATTTAGCAATTGCAATGAGTCCCAAAGTATGAATGGAAGAACCAGGAGAACAGAAAACGTTTTCTCCTGCGTAACGTGAAGTAGATTATGTACTCCGATTTTCTGTTCCGTGTTTTTAAACACTTTGTTTATAGCGTGATCTATTCCTAAAATGATATGGGCGCAGCACTTCAAGAGAACTCAATTTGAATTCGTAAGCTCTGGCTCCATCCTCTCCAGAATGGCTGACGTTTTCCAGATATCTAGTTGTCAGCGACTTTTTCATGCCAGATGGACCAGCGATGGTGATGTGATCAGCCTTCATGTCGTACAGCCGGTGGCCGGCAGCCTTGGTCGTATCGTCAAGTCCTACACTCACAACGTTATCCTCTTTGTTGAGGATTTGTTGAGCGACATACTCTAGATTCAAGTATGAAGCATCTTCCAAGTATTGCATTACTGATCTGCGGCTCGGAAATACATACGTCAAGTCTGAATACTGGTGACGGACTTGTAACTCTTCGTCTTCACTCTCCATCTCACCCTCACAATCTTTCTCATTATCATCTGCCTTCAGCTTCCAATCTTGATCAAAAACCATGTTAGCTACTCTTACTATTACTCTCGAAAGCTCTTCAGAAGTTCTTGTCTCGGCAAGACACTGGACTATACACCGCATCAAGTTTCCGTTCAGATTATTTTTGCCAGTTCTGATTTTCACTGTCGGAAATGCAGCTTGTTGTTCTTTACTCTTCTCCTTGCTTAAGTCTTCTTCCGATGAGCGAAGTTTACGATCAGCAGAAGGAACTGTCTTTGCCGTTGTTGGTTTTTCAAAACTCGGATCGTTTTCAGAATCGACTGAAGTTGCTAACATTTCAATAATTTCTGATCCCTCTAGCTTCCTTTGCTCTCTCAAGTTGCTTTCTGTTGCTTTTCGTTTTTTCTCCGCTGATCTTTCACGAGTTTCTTTCCTCTTTTTCTGTCTCACCCAATCTTTTGGTACTGCATTTGTACATATAGCCTTATACGCACTAAAGCTATTATCCCAATAAAAAGTCTTATCCTCATCAGTCATTTTGATCCCAAATTCTTCTGCAAGTTCTGCTTCGTAATCCTCATCGTCAGTTCTAATGTTGTAGACGTTCTTAGTGAGCTGATCATTAAAGCCGCTCGCTTTTTGGTACCATTCAACACTTTTAGGTTTTTGTTGGCAGCGTTCATTCTTTTTCAGTTTGTTAAAATGTTTATAATCATCTCTTATTTTTTTCGCCACTGTTTTTTCATGCATGGGATAGACATTTTTATTAATCCAATCTCGTCTTAGTTCATTTGCAACTATCTTGATGGCATCATCTCGAGTCATCGACTTTTTCTGTCCTTTTACTCCTTTTTTGCAAAGTGCAAGCATCCTGCCAATCACAACTGTCCCTGGTGGCAACTTTCCAGTCGGTTTAAATTCGTCCACGTCTGTGTAGGTTTCCCCAAAAAGTTCTTTTCTGGCGGCACTGCGTGATTTCCTTTCACCAGCCATCATTACCAATCAGCAGTCACTAAGCATTAGAATCTGCAAGTACAGTAAAACCCCATTAGTCGGCATATAACACCGAAATATGATAGGTAATACAAATTATAGTCATGCTAGATGTATCATATATATTATTATTATTAAAGTAGATTCTATCAAATATTGTATTTGATATATTATTTCCTATTATTATTAAAGTATATATACTATATTATTATTAAAGTAATATATATATAATAATTATTATTAAAGTAAATTAGCACAACATTGATAGTACAAGAAACCACAAAAGAGAAAGCAGTCAAACACCAGAACAAGCCAAAACACTAAAGTAAGCCTAAATAAAACATCAATATTACGACACACTAGATACTTAACAACATTGAAGAATGAACATAACCATGATTAAAAATACAGTATAGCAAGCATTTATCAACTAATTATTTTTTTCTATCAGTTCTAAAGGTTTGGAGGTGGGAGGCCTTATTCATCTTTTATATTCGATATGGATCGGGCATTTTTTCAAATTTTTCGTCATCTATCTGCTTAATTAACCACACTCCTAATGTCTCTCATTTTCTCATTTTCGAGTTCAGCGACCATGAAAACAGGGAAAGACATATTACATGTGAAGGGTAGCGGGATTTTTTTTTATCATTAAATTTTTTTTTTTTTTTGCCGCCATTTTGAAAAAAAAACACTGAACCAGGTCAAAAATTCATTTTAAGTCCAAGAACTAGCCGGATTCGTATTCAGCAGCCAAAATGGCCATAGAACCAACTCGTCCTAAAAAAAATGTTAGATTCCTCCACCTTTAGTAATATGCTAAAACCTTTACTTAACAGGATCTTTATGAAACTTGACGAGAAAGTTTTTACGACATAGATCTCGTGAATTTATCCGAACCGGCGGATTTACACCATTTTTACCATAGGTCAGTGTATCAACTCCAAAAATATTGTCCGCGCGAACAAAAGTGATAAAAGTGAAAAAATTCTACTTCAAACACAAGCTAAGACTTTTATTTCAAAATTTTGCTATATCTGCAGGAGTGATAATATGCTAAAATCTTCGCTTTTTTTCGGATCATGAAGAAACGGCAGGAAGGTTTAGAACAATATATTCTTTCGAATTATTGTCATTTCAACCAAATTCCATTATTTGTGTCGCAGGGCACCCCATCAAAGTACGAAAATATTCACCAAAAATTGCAAAAAAATTCTTGGAATGTTTTCCCCAACAGATTTTACGTATGCTCCTCTGCTTTGAGGAAAGGTATATGGTATCTCTGTGCTATGCGTCGTTTATGACGCATTTCTTTTTACCCTACTTCTGTAATATATCAAGGATTTTAATGAAACTTGTTAAAAATGTTGCCACTATGTAGATCTCCGGAATTTATCCGAACCTGCTAATTCCCACCATTTTTTACTATAGATCTGTGTATCAAATCTAAAAATATTGTCCAAGCGAACAAAAGTTACAGAAATTCAAATTTTCTTCTTGAAACACGAGCTAATACCGTCATCTCAAAATTTTGCGATTATTGACAGTAAAAGCTTAAAAAAACAAAAGAAAATTTAAAATCTAAATATGAAAAACTCAACGAAGGACTTTGAAATTTATATCAGTCTACGGGAAATAATCTCTTCTATTCATGGTACAAAATTAATTTTTATACCTCTCTTAGATTTTGTTATATTAAATTCTGAAGAAAAGCTTCATATTAATCTGAAATTTTAGGCTGTTTTAGGCTTAAAGTGGAATTTTGGGGAGAATTCCTCACGAAGATCAACTTTTTTTTATATATACCAATTTAATACCATCATATTACGTACTTTTTAATTTCGGACATTGAAATTTCCAACTCACATTTTCCGAAAGAATGTATGTCTCAAAAATGTTTTTTGTTGGACAGCCAGAATATCGTGCCCATTGGAAATAGATGAAAGAAATTTATTCCGTACATAGGGCAAAGCCTATTTTCTACGACTGCCAAGTTTTATCAAGTTCTAATGAATAGTTATTTGTATAGAACGCGAAACGTGAGACGAAGTATGAACATTAGGGTGCATCAAAATCACCAATGACATAGTTGCACTTTGTCCCTAAGTTAGAAATGTTCCAATGGTTAAGAAAACCTACTATGTGAATTATTTTTGGATTTGAATGCCATTTATGGGGTCCACACAGACTTCCTATATGCACACCAACCCCACAGTCATTCTGTGATTTGAGATCCAAATAGTAGAAGTTTAAAAATTTTGTTCACTACAAAAATCAGCCCAAGAACATGTAAATGATATTTCTAAAGGTCATATATACTTCTAAAAAGTGATAGAAACTTCTATAAAGTGATAGAAACCTCTACAAAGTGCTAGGAAGTGGTGGAAAGTTATAGAATATTCTAAAAGGAACTGCAATGTATAATCTGATATGCAAGTATTTATGATAAATGTGATTTTTGTGTGTTTATGTTAAATGTTTATGTGCAAGTGTTTATGTTAATGAATTTTGTGTTCTCTCTTTACACCTGTCGTGCATTATGGCCAGTTCAGATAGCACAAATGATAAATATGCTGTTAAAACTCGTCAAACTGCTGCCATTTATGGTCTTGGTGCTGGAATCAGTGATGCAGATGCAGAGATAACAGGATCTAGGCTGCCAACATGTGAGCAAGTGTTGCAATGCTACATGTTTCATCAGCAAGAAGGTCTACTGTTTAACCATACAAAATGGAACAATGCTAAATTTGTCTTGCAAAAAATTACTCCATTTTATCAGAAAGGCAACACTGCCATGATTACTGAGAGGAAAGCTGTTGAAAAAATTATAGCACTATCCGCAAAAAATGCAAAACTTAGGGAACTTCCAGTGGATCGGCGTTCTTCGCCTGGTGCAGTTGCGAAGCTTAAGGGGATTGAAAAGGAGTTACAAGAAACATTTCAGTTGTGGCCAAGGAATGCTGAGCAACTCATAAAAGATCCTGAAGATCTGGAGTTCTTGCAGTCAATGAAATCAGACAGAGTCGCATCATTTGGAAGCCATGACAAAAAGCTCGCATCAAAAGTCCAAAGAAAGCAGGAAAAGGAAATGATGCAAGCAGAACAACAGCTTAAAGCTCATAAAGAAGCACAATATCTACAAGCAAAGTTCAGATTGAGCACAGTGAGGAAAGCAACAGTGATGTTGAGGATAAAGAGGGCAATATAGAGGATTACAAACCAAAAACACAAAATCTCACCAAGCAACTTGTTTAGGAACAACTGCTTTTATAAGTCATGACATACTCAAATCCCATAGGATGGTTTCCCTGTCTACATGCATGAAGATCACACCGGCCCAATAAGCAGCATTTACCAAAGCCATCATTGAGGAATCAGGTGACAAAAAAAGTTTCACACTCATATTCTACTGCCGACAGAGCAAGACATAAGGTTGGTGAAGAGCTTGCATCATTGGTCAAAGAGTCCTGGGTTCCACCACAGTTCCTGTCTCTTCACTGGGATTCTAAACTGATGTCAACTCTGTCATACCAAACTAAAGCTGAAGAGAGGCTCACCATAGCAGTTGGCAATTCCTATGACATCAAACTTCTTGGTGTGCCTTCCTACAAGCCAAATACAGATCAGCCAGCTGGTCAAATCACTGCTAATCTCACCATGGAGCTTCTCCGATAATGGAATTGTGTTGACTCAGTAGTGAACATGACTTTTGACACAACAACTAGTAACACTGGTCATGTGAGTGCTGCATGTGTTAGTCTGCAACAGGACATAGGTTGAGCTTTACTGTGGTCAGTTTGTCAGCATCACATTGGCGAGGTAATCCTTACACAAGTCTTCAATGATCTGAAAATAGAACCACCAATGTCACCAGAAGTTACCATATTCTGTTGGTTCCGAAAGCATTTTGACACAGTTCTGCACAACAATAATCAGGCACTTAATTTTTTGGATGGTACCTCTTATTCAGATGATGTACAAACCATAATCCATGACTATAGGGCCAGAGCGATTTCATGTGTGCAGTCTGTTGTGAAGCATCAACGTGATGACTACAAAGAATTTTCTGATCTTTATTTGCTCTACTTGGATGGGACAAGTAGAGAGTTTTCATTTCAACATCCTGGTGCTGTACACAAGGCTAGGTGGATGGCCAAGCTTCTCTACTCCATTAAGATGGTGCTGCTGGAGGAGCAGATCAGCTCTCTTCCCTCTGGAACCATTACCACGGAAGCACGACCCAAACTGCGTGAGTTTGTCAACTTTGTTTGCTTCTGTACAGCTGGTGGTGGATCACCTGTTCAAGCGCGGTCGAGGCTCCATGGAATGACCTCTGTCTTTACCAAGACATCCTCAGATATGAAAAACTCAGCCCCAGCATATCATCTAGTGCGATAAAACTCTCAAGCATCACCTATGGTACCTGACTGCTGAGATGGTACCTCTCACACTCTTTAATGATGCAGTCCCTGAAGCTGAATGCCGCTATCTGGCTGAGAAACTTATAGCAGTAAAGCCAGCACAAGATCAAGCATCTTTACCACAACATCAATTTGGTACGGGATTTGGGAAACCCAAATTTCCAAACACCATTTCCAGCACGACAAAGCTTGGCGACTTAATCAACGGAGATTCATGGTACATTTTCTCTGTTCTGGAACTTGACAGTTCTTTCCTGACTCATAATATCGAAAATTGGCCAGAATTAGCTTCCTTTCAAACATCCAGAGAACACATCTCAGCAGTTAATGTCATAAATGATCAGACTGAGTGTGGGGTGAAGCTAAGTTCTGATTTCCTCATGGCTGCCAGATCAGAACATTACCAAAATGTTCTACAAGTTGTTGAATCTGACAGAAGAAGCTTCCTAATCTTCGAAAGAGGAAAACTAGAGACTAAACTAATTGTTCATGTTCATGTTCATTTACAGTTCTTGAACATTTTTTATTAAAGTAGTGTTCTTTTGACTTTGACTTGCTTGTATTACCAATAATGTATAGTATCATAATGTAATGTATAAACCAGAATGTAATGTCAGATGTCAGAATGTAATGTAGAAATCAATGTAATGTATCCCTGTTTTGATTATTTAATACATTTTTACTGGTTCTGATACTTTTGCAAACACGGAAACTGGGATATAAAATGTTTAATTTTTGGTCAGTTTAACTCCAATACTAAATATTGCATCAATGATGTGGACCCCCTAGATGACGACATAAATCTTTGAAATTTGACCAAATGTGCTATTTCAGGCATTGGAACACAGTAATCATAGGGACAGATTGAAATAAAACTTTTTGAAAAATCATGGGAAATTTGATGCACCCTAATGAACATACCTTCACAGAAAATTTCTGTAAAAGAATTAGTATAGCAACCGCTATAAGTATCCGTTTTGTTTGTTTTGTTTACAGAAGGGATTCTCTCTCTCTCTCTCTACATATATATATATATATATATGAAAATTATTTCACGAAAGTAACACGTGAAAAATATTTATGATGAATAAAACCACGAAGGAAAGGAAACACAAAATGGTGCTCAAGCGCTTTCGTCTAATGACATCCTCAGGAACACTGAAGTACATAAAAGGGTTACAGCCTATATATACTGTAGGTTACAGAAAGAAAAAAATAAAGTAAAAAAAATAATAATAATATATATATATATATATATATATATATATATATATATATACACACACACACATACATATCTATATATATATATATATATATATATATATATATATATATATATGCAATAAACGGAGAAGTAAAAATAAAAATTAAAAATTAAAGGATTATCAGAGAGGCATACAGATTTGTAAGGAAAAAATATCGATTTTTAGCACAAGATCAAATGAATTATAAAAATACAATTTATACTGGAATCTGCCCGGGTTTTAAACTGCCTTTTTGGTTAAGTTTCGATGTATATAAAAATAAAATGAAAATTAAAAGTTAATAAAGTAGCATACAAGTTTACCAAAGATTTAGCGTTCTACCCTTCTTATCTAAATCTGTTTTGAAGGAATTCAAAACAACAGGATCGAGTTGAAAAAGACCTTTGCTTATGTTGAAGTTATTTGAAAGTTGGATAATGGCAGACTCAAGAATATTTCTATTAACAATGTTGCTAGATGGAATAAAAACTGAAGCATTATTCCAATCAATACAGCGGGATAACTCTGACAATGGACAAAAAGGGCACTGGACAACTGTCCTGTTCTAACGGAATATTGATGCTCTTTTATACGTGTGTGCAAATCCTTTCCCGTCTGACCTATGTAAAAGGAATCACATTGTTTACACCCAATTTTATAGATAATGCCTGAATTATTGGTAGGGCTATTTTTTACTATGATATTTTTCACAATATTGTTATATGAAAATACTACATTAATATCCAAAAGTTTAAGTACATTAGCAATGCCTAAAAAGCCCGGGAAAAATGGAAGTACTAAAATATTTTTTGACAAAGTACGAGTGTTATTATTGACACGATAGAAAGTTCGTTTTGCCTTGTTGAGACAAGATTCCATAAACGCAGATGGATAACACAGATCACTTCCAATACCGTTGATTTTTTCCAATTCGGCATCGATGTATTCCGGACTGGCGATCCTAAGGGCGCGGAGAAACATTGATGAAAAAATGGCCTTCTTAGTGGGGGTGTCATGTCCCGAGTAAAAGTGTACGTAGACAAATTGTTTGTTGTTTTCCGATAGATACTAAACTTAAAACCTGGCTTTCCCTATGTACACGCACATCCAAAAACGGGATTGAATTGTCTTGTTCCACTTCTAAAGTAAACTTACTGGAGGGGACTTGATCATTTAACTGAAGGAGGAAGTTATCCAGGTCACGATTCATGGGCCAGATACACAAAATATCGTCGACGTACCGCAACCAAGGGATGCCAACCCCCAGGATTCTCGGAATGTAAGTAATTTCGAAAAACTCCATATAAATATTGGAGAGGAGGGGCGATAAGGGGTTGCCCATGGCCATCCCAAAAACTTGTTGATAATATAATACTCGTTATTGAAAGTGAATTTACAGTTTTTGATGCAAAGCTTAATAAGATCCAAAACAATGTGTGAAGGTAGTGGCAGGTCATACTTATGTAATTCTTGGGAGAGAAAGTCGAGCAAACTTAGGAAGAACCCGCAGGATGACGTCATCAAATCATTTAATAGTGGCTTGAAACGCATTCTCAAAGATCATAAGGACTTAATTCCGCTTTTCATGTCCACTTCACCTTCTCTGCCCTACCTTTACGGTCTTATTAAAACCCACAAACCTGGCAACCCTATGCGCCCTATTATTAGCTCGGTGGGCTCTATTACTTATAAACTCTCCAAATGGCTTGTCAAAGTCTTGTCCCCCATTCTCGGAACTATCTCTGATTCACATGTAAAAAATTCCATGGATCTTACTGAAAAATTGAATAATGCACGTACTGAAACTAACGATAGATTGATCAGTTTTGACGTTTGTTCATTGTTTACAAAAGTGCCGATTGACGATATGCTCGACTTTCTCTCCCAAGAATTACATAAGTATGACCTGCCACTACCTTCACACATTGTTTTGGATCTTATTAAGCTTTGCATCAAAGACTGTAAATTCACTTTCAATAACGAGTATTATCAACAAGTTTTTGGGATGGCCATGGCCAACCCCTTATCGCCCCTCCTCTCCAATATTTATATGGAGTTTTTCGAAATTACTTACATTCCGAGAATCCTGGGGTTGGCATCCCTTGGTTGCGGTACGTCGACGATATTTTGTGTATCTGGCCCATGAATCGTGACCTGGATAACTTCCTCCTTCAGTTAAATGATCAAGTCCCCTCCATTAAGTTTACTTTAGAAGTGGAACAAGACAATTCAATCCCATTTTTGGATGTGCGTGTACATAGGGAAAGCCCTGTTTTAAGTTTGTCTATCGGAAAACAACAAACAATTTGTCCTACGTACACTTTTACTCGGGACATGACACCCCACTAAGAAGGCCATTTTTCATCAATGTTTCTCCGCGCCCTTAGGATCGCCAGTCGGAATACATCGATGCCGAATTGGAAAAAATCAACGGTATTGGAAGTGATCTGTGTTATCCATCTGCGTTTATGGAATCTTGTCTCAACAAGGCAAAACGAACTTTCTATCGTGTCAATAATAACACTCGTACTTTGTCAAAATATATTTTAGTACTTCCATTTTTCCCGGGCTTTTTAGGCATTGCTAATGTACTTAAACTTTTGGATATTAATGTAGTATTTTCATATAACAATATTGTGAAAAATATCATAGTAAAAAATAGCCCTACCAATAATTCAGGCATTATCTATAAAATTGGGTGTAAACAATGTTATTCCTTTTACATAGGTCAGACGGGAAAGGATTTGCACGCACGTATAAAAGAGCATCAATATTCCGTTAGAACAGGACAGTTGTCCAGTGCCCTTTTTGTCCATTGTCAGAGTTATCCCGCTGTATTGATTGGAATAATGCTTCAGTTTTATTCCACTCTAGCAACATTGTTAATAGAAATATTCTTGAGTCTGCCATTATCCAACTTTCAAATAACTTCAACATAAGCAAAGGTCTTTTTCAACTCGATCCTGTTGTTTTGAATTCCTTCAAAACAGATTTAGATAAGAAGGGTAGAACGCTAAATCTTTGGTAAACTTGTATGCTACTTTATTAACTTTTAATTTTCATTTTATTTTATATACATCGAAACTTAACCAAAAAGGCAGAGTGTTAAAACCCGGGCAGATTTCCAGTATAAATTTGTATTTTTATAATTCATTTGATCTTGTGCTAAAAATCGATATTTTTTCCTTACAAATCTGTATGTCTCTCTGATAATCCTTTAATTTTTATTTTTATTTTTACTTCTCTGTTTATTGCATATATATATATATATATATATATATATATATATTTCTGTAACCTATATATAGACTGTAACCCTTTTATGTACTTCAGTGTTCCTGAGGATGTCATTAGACGAAAGCACTTGAGCACCATTTTGTGCTTCCTTTCCTTCGTGGTTTTATTCATTCATATATATATATATATATATATATATATATATATATATATATATATATATATATATATATATATATATATATATATATAATGTGCATGAAACAAGGGCTTCCATCATGAAAAAGAAAAAAATGCAGTATTTGTCATTATCATTACTTATTCGGACTATAGTGGATTTAATATCCCAGATTTGTTTTTTGTTCCATGCCCATTAGTTCTGTACATTCCTTAAAAGTTATCTGACGGAACCATTCTGAGTTGAGTTTTTCCGTGGTTTTCGATTTGATAATAAATTAAATAAATAATTGCATATTTGTAAAATTAATATATATATATATATATATATATATATGGTGTGTGTGTGTGTGTGTTTGTGTGTGTGTGTATTCTTAGAATATAAGTTGCTTCGCATAAACAACGGTTCGGACGGCGCCCGGCAGTGCAGAAACTCCGTTGACTCATGGGTTCGGACCCCAATTTCGCCTAGAGCTGGGCGGTTCCATTTGCTGTTTTATTTATGGGGATACGGGGAGCGGAGCAGAAATCTTAACCATTTTTGCTCCCAGCAAAAATAATTTCAAAGACAGATTTTGAGGAATTCCACATCACTTGACTTTTAAGCCGCTGCAACATTAATCACAGATCAAGGATCGGGGGCGCGAAGGACATTCTCAGATTAAGTTTTGTAAGATAAGTATGGGAGATAAGGGGAGCAGAGCAGATACCTTCACCATTTTTGCTTCAGCACAATAATTTTTAAGGTAGTTAACTGTATTCTGTTTAAGTCAGCTTTTAACTCTGTAACATTAAAAAAACAATCGAGGGTCAGGGGGGAGCGAAGCGAACCCCCTCTAGTTATTATTATTATTTGGGACCGGAGTTCTCAAAATTGATAGGAGTGGCGAAATCAATTTGGGGCATATTGCAGATATATTCGTAAGTCATAGAGTACATTAAGAACCGTCAAAATGGTCATCAAATAATTCTTTCAACCTTTTCACTTCCCCTGAGTCAGAGTTCTCTCTCTCTCTCTCTCTCTCTCTCTCTCTCTCTCTCTCTCTCTCTCTCTCTCTCTCTCTCTCTCTCTCACACACACACATACATATATATATATATACATACATACATACATACATACATACATACATACACGTACTATAATACTGTAATATTCTATTAATTAATAAAGCCTTTTGTATCATTTAACGCTATAAGGTTTCTTTCACTGTGAATGAAATGATTTTCGCACACATGACGGATGGGTGCATTGCTGTTATGCTTTGCTTCATTGAAATGAAGCCAAATGGAGGTAGAAATAAAACTCACGAAGAGAAAAGAAAATCTGACTTACTTTTGAGACTTCCTTTTCAAATGAGCTTCTAAAAGATAACTTAAATGTTGTTTTTTATTATGTATACCTCAAATTTTATGTCTCATATATATATATATGAAAGGCATAATATATACAGGGTGGGGCACGGGAACCAAGTGTTTTTGGAATAATCAGGAAAATGATATTTATTTTTGTAAAGAAATATATTGGTAGAACAACATTCGTAAGAACATAGCACTTCATGTCATAATAATCATGTACCGAAAATTATATCTGGCATATGATGTCCTTGGCCGTCGACGCATTGTTGAAGGCGTTTACGAAAATTGGCCTCCACTCTTCCCAGCAGGTCTCTGTTGATTTGGATGATTTGTTGACGGATCGCTTCCTTCAATGCATCTAATGTACGGGGCTTGTCCTCGTAGACACGTGACTTGAGGTACCCCATAGAAAGAAGTCACATGTGGACAAGTCAGGGGACCGAGGGGGCCATGCAATGTCACCAAATCTCGAAATGAGATGGTTGGGAAACAGGGGGGCGAAGAACAGCCATTGACGCTCTGGCGGTGTGTGGCGTGGCCCCATCTTGCTGAAACCACAAATGTCGACGAGCAATACGCCTTCTTCGTAACTCAGGGATGAAAAAGGTGTTCACCATCTCAATGTAACGCCCAGATGTTATGGTAACGGTAACCCCATTTGTTCGAAGAAATAGGGACCGATGACGCCAAACTTTCCCACCGCGCACCAAACTGTAACCTTAGGGCTATGCAGCGGTTTTTTCATGGAGTTGTCGCGGATTTTCAGCAGCCCAATACCGACAGTTTTGATTGTTGACGGCCCCATTAAGGTGGAAATGGGCTTCATCACTCATTACCACCATCATGTTTTCATTCTGCTCATAAAGTGCAAGCATTTCCTGTGCAAAATTCAGTCGTTGGGGGCAATCGTTTACATTCAATTCCTGCACCATCGCTAACTTGTATGGGTGAAAATGTAATTCTTCATGCAAAATCCGTCTAACAGTACGATTGCTGATTCCGAGTGCAGCTGAATGTCTCCGAGCAGAGCGGCCTGGGCTTTGCAACATCGCTTGTCTGACCCTTTCAACGTTCTCTGGAGTACGCACAGTGCGTTGCGGCCCCTTCGGTTTTGTTTTCATTATTGAGCCTCCTGTTCGAAGATTGTTAACCCAACGTAAGATTGTGTCACGAGCGGGAACAGAGTCATTTCGATGAATGTTGAATCTGCGGCGAAACGCACACTGAACTGCTGTCACTGACTCGCCACTCCTAACAAAATGATCATACGCGAACATGCGGTGTTCTAACGTCCACTGCTCCATGATGGCACCTGAAAGATAAAGGTGAGTGTTAGTTAAAGTTAAATGCTATGAACCCAGGAATGGAATGCTACCTACCGCACGCCCCCCCATTCCTAATGGCCGATTACTAGCTATTCAAAAAACACTTGATTCCCGTGCCCCACCCTGTATATATATATATATATATATATATATATATATATATATATATACATACCGGGTGTTTCAAAAGTCTCTCACTAATTTGATTTTCAATTTTCTTTGCAGCTAATCGACCAACGACGTTCATCTTATGGTAAACTCTTACTCAGTAGTTGAGAATTTTTTTGAGTCTACATTTGAAGTTTTGCTCCGTTTCTTCTGCTACCATGCTGACTCTAGAGCAGAGGTGTAAAATCGCTGCATGGCAGGAGGTTTTTCAATCTGTGGTCGAAGTGCAGCGACGATTCCGGGCAGTCTACGGACAGCATTATGCACCGGATAGGAACACCATCGTCGCCACCCACCGGAAGTTTATGGAGACCGGATCCGTAAAGGACAAACCACGATCAGGAAGACCTCGAAGTGGGCGGAGTGAGGAGAATGTCGAAACTGTCCGTGAGGCGTTTACTCAGAGTCAAGGAAAGTCCATTCGGCGAGCTGCTGCGGAACTGAACATCAGCGCGACATCTATCCAACGGATTTTGCGGCGTGGTCTCAAGCTGTATCCGTACAAGATCCAGGTGGTTCAGAAGCTGGAACCTCAAGACTACGATTGCCGGGTGGAGATGTGTGAGACACTGCTGCATCACTACGAAAGAGACCCATCGATCCTGGAGCACATGTGGTTCAGCGGCGAAGCTCTCTTCCACCTTTCTGGTCGCGTCAATCGGCACAACACCCGCATCTGGGGAACTCACAATCCTGCGGAGATCCGTGAACATGAAAGGGACACGCCGAAATTGGTCGTCTGGTGTGCCATCTCCTCAGCTGGGCTGATTGGTCCGTTCTTCTTCCGGGATCAAGATGGAAATTCCGTGAACGTCAACGGAGACAATTACCTTCGTATGCTTCAGGAGTTCTGCGTCCCCCAACTGTCAGCTGTAGCTGACATGCAAGAAGTCATTTTCCAGCAAGACGGTGCCCCTGCTCATTACTCGCGTGAGGTTCGCTCATTTCTGAATAAGCAGTTCCCGGATCGGTGGATTGGTCGCCGTGGTCCCATCGAATGGGATGCTCGCTCACCTGATCTACCCCATGCGACTTCTTTTTGGGGCTACATTAAGAGCAAAGTGTACGCTACCAAGCCGCGAGTCCTCCCCACACTAGAAGAACGGATCAGGAATGCGTGTGCTTCTGTTATTCCCGAAATGTTGTCCAATGTCGGCCAAGAATGCGTAAAACGGTGGCTCGCTTGTTTCGAAAAAGACGGTGCCCACGTTGAGGTGTACCAGTGACTTTCCAGTAGACTTATGAAGCCAAGTTTGATGCCACCAAAATTCTCATGAATCGTAGACTCAGCAACCAAATTGTCATTGGTTCCTCTTGTAATTGCTATTTTAATAAAATTTTAAAAATAATGAGGGACTTTTGAAACACCCTGTACCTATTATATATATATATATATATATATATATATATATATATATATATATATGTGGGAAACTCCAACCCGTCATCTTTTGGCGGAGAGGGTGTGTGGGGTAGTGGGGGTGGTGTGGAAGGTGTGGGACATGTGGGAAACTTCAACCCGTCAGTTTTTGGTGGGTTCGGCCAGCTGAAATTTGAAGGAGCATGAACTTCATAAAAAAAATGCACTTGGCTTCCTGAGTATATGTTTTATTGTTAAATCATGAAACAGCTCTTTCACTTTCATGTCAAAAACTCACAACAATATCTGGCGTATGTTTTGGTCTTTGATAAGCTTCAATACTTTCAGCGATTTTACTAAAGCTTTTACTAAACTTGACGTAATCATCATATATGATTGTAACTAAAAAATTGCAATCGTGCACACACCATTAATTAATTGTAAACACTCCTCTTGCAAAAGTAAATGAAGTTAAAGTTCTTAGCATCAAGTTAGATGAAAAATTAAATTTGAAAAGTCACACAGAACATGTCAGATCAAAAATATTTAGATTTTTCTTCATAATGTTTAAACTAAAAAGAAAACAATTCCCCAAAATGCCCTCCTCACACTGTATTACTCATTTATCCATTCACACTTGCAATATGGAATCACAGCATGGGGCAGCACAAAGAATTATATACTGTATCCGCTAGAAGTAATCCATAAAAAATGTTTACGAACTCTATCAGACAATGATGACAGACGATCTCATACCTTTCCAATGTTCAGAAACCTAAATAATTAAAACTAAATGACCTGTATAAACTTACTGTCGGTATTAGTATGTACAAAGATGCTAATAATAGAAACTATACTTCGCCCATTCACAGGGCGATTACCCCCCATCAGATCAACCATAATCATAATACAAGGCTTCCCAATGTTTTATACGTAAACCAAACAATTCCATGCAAGCTGCAGGAAATGCTCTCTTCTACAAAGGGGCAGATATCTGGAACGCTACACCTATAAATATCAGACAAGCACCATCATTAATTTCGTTTCGCAACTCACTAAAGAAACACTTTATAAACTCCTACTCATATATATGTGTGTGTGTATATATATGCATTATGCATATATATATAATATATATATTGCAATTTGTAAGTATTACTAAACAATGAAAATCACCTATTATATATGCAAAATTCATAATCTTAAATGGGTGCAATCATAAACCATATAAATTAGATGTTAAAAGTTTCCATTATATTACGCCTTAGTTATAATATGCTTCATCTATCTGTATCTTTGTAACTTTGAGATTGGATCATGATTTGTATTGTTCACCATTTTTCTTTTCTATTATTTCTGTTATTATTTCTATTATCATTTTCCATTATTTCAAAGATTATTTCGATTTTCATTTGTAATGCAGAGTAAATAAACTAAATGGAACATTATTTTATTTTTAAAAATTCTATTTATATTTGACATTTTCCTATGCAAAAATAGAAATGAATTTCAAAGACTTTTGCCTGAAAAGCTGTCATGCTTCCCAACGGAATATTCAGATAAGAATACCGTAATTAAACAAATTTTTTTTTTCAATTTATAATGACATGAATAATTGTGAAGCTCGACTATTTATTTTAATTAAGGGCCAAATTAAATAAAATAAATTGTAAATTGAAAAGAAAAATTACTTATTTTATTATTATTAATAAAGGTTATTCTATCTATCTATTCTAAACTACAAAAATTAAACGTTAATCCCAACAATATGTAAAGCAGTATGGATGTAATGTATATCTTATGCAAGGTGTTCTTTCTGAATAAAGATTATTATTATTATTATTATTATTATTAGTAGTAGTAGTATTATTATTTCAGTCCATCTTGGATTGCAAGTAAACGTAATAAATAGATCCGGGGTCTGGCTTCCCAAATTTTCTTACAAATTGCCATAGTGTCTTGATAATTCTGCTGCCTTGAAAAGATACTAATTTGACCGCAGATGTTTTGATTTATATTCCTAAGCCTATTTTTACACATGGACAGCTTCATGTAGCTTTTTCTAGAGTGGAAAGTTTTGATTCTGCTAAAGTTTTTGATGAAAGAATAACTAGAAATCCTGTATTTAAAAGAAGTAATGTTGCAATAAAGATACTAATTTGACCACAAATGTTTTTCGGGCCTCTCCGCTAATATATATATATATATATATATATATATATATAATTTGGGATGAATTTTACACTTAAACACGTGAAATGAGTACCTATTTCCTGGCCGATAGGACGCTATTTTTTTTCCTAAAAAAAATGTCCCTAAAAACACCTTGCGTCTTACCGACCGAAGGTCAAGTTTGTGGTAGGAAGTTCCAGTCCTAACGCGACCCCAGAGATGTCAAATACAGTTCCCACGTGACCCAGAAATACTTATACTATGCTTATATAATGAGCGTCCTATGGGCCGGGAAATACGGTAAATGATGCAAACGCACAAGGAAAAAGAAAAATTATTCAAAGTCCTTTCGTGTATTCAACAATACACCTCGTCAGGGAATTTTCTGACGAAATGTATTGCATTCCCTGACGAGGTGTCGTAACAGTTCCGTGCGTTGGTCTCTCTTCACACGAAGATCAAGGGTGGCCCCGCCTCTAGGCCTAGCTTGGTGGAGGAGTGAGTTCCTCTCCTGCGCTCTCCACTGCACATAGCCAGGTACTCCCGGCTTATCTGATACCGTCCTGAGCCAGGCATTTAGTCTTCGCTTGAAGACTTCAGTTTTGACCCCTGTAACATTTCTGAGGTCCTTTGGAAGCTGGTTAAAAAGTCTTGGCCCCCTGACAACCAAGCTATTTTCCTTCAGTGTGAGGAGGTCCCTTGTCGAGCTTTAATTTGTGAACACTACACATTCTGCCTTTCTTATTTTCCAGTGTTGTTTGGATGGTAATTGGTTTAGTTTGAGGTTTAGTACCAGTTTTTCGATCATTTTTCATGTATATATTATAGTGTATCTCTCTCTTTTTTCTTTCCAGTGAGTACAGATTTAGTTTACATAGTCTTTCCCAGTAGTTGAGTCCTTTGCAGCCATCGATTTTGGCTGTGAAATGGCTCTGAATATTCTCTAGTTTATTAATGTTTTCCTACTTGTATGGGGACGTCAAGACTGAACAGTATTCAAGTTTTGGTATGATCAATGTTTCCAACAGGGGAATCATTACTTTGTTCTCCCTTTTAAATGCTCTTAGTACCGTTCCGCGACTCTTTTTGCTTTATTTATCGCTATCTGATTTTGTGTCTCGAATTTCGCATCATCAGTCATTATAACCCCCAAATCGGTCGCTTTCGTGCTTCTCTGAAAGAACTGGAATTTCTCGGTGTTAAATGTCATGTTGTCTTCTGACCATTTGTATATTCTGTTTGTGTCCCTTTGCAAGGGCTCCATCTTTGTATCGCTGATTTTTCTCCCGATATTTGTATCGTCTGCAAAGAATGTTACTATACTATTGCTGTTTACTTCATTGTCTTCTGTATGTCTGTTAGCATGATAATGAAAAGGAGCGGGGCCAATACTGTTCCTTGTGGTACTGCGTTGCGTACTTCCGATTCTGATGATGCTATACCTTGAATTTTAACGACCTGTAGACGTTCTCTGAGGAAGTTGTATGTATATATATATCAGACGTTCGACAAATGTGATCATGGTATAATAGCACATAAAATGTAACATATGAGAATAACAGGCAAAGTGGGAAAATGGATCTACAATTTCCTCAAAGAACGTCATCAAGCCGTAAAAATCTAAGGTATATCATCATCAGAATCGGAAGTACGCAGCTCGGTACCACAAGGAATAATAATGGCCCACTCCTATTCATTATCATGCTAACAGACATGGACAATGAAGTAACCAACAACAGTATAGTGACATCCTTTGAAGATGATACAAAGATCAGCAGAAAAATCAGCGATGTAAAAGAGGTGGAGACCCTATAGAGGGCCACAAACAGAATATACAAATGATCAAAAGACAATAACATGGAATTTAACACCGAGAAATTACAGCTCTTGAGATATCGAAGAAATGAAGAGCTAAATCAGAGAGCATATTATGTCAAAGATATACAGGAAATTCAGATAAGCAAAAAAGCAATGGACTTAGGGGGTTATAATGTCCGACGGTGCGAAATTTGAGACACAAAATCAGACAGCGATAAACAGAGCTTGACAAAGCAGAGTCACCAGCTTCACTTTCTTGTGAAGAGAGACTAACTCACGGAACTGCTACGAGGTTACGAGGTGTATATTA
>JAJOZX010000353.1:327500-365000 GCA_023014485.1 Bathynomus jamesi
CAGTGTTTATTAAAATACATTTCATTTTCAAAATGTAATAGAATCTACAGACATTATTTAATTGTTTTGTCAACGCCTGTTTTCAAACTGACGTCCGTTCTGGTCCAGGCACTGCTGATAACGCGAAGCAGTGGAATCGCAATCATCACGAAACATTTCGTTTGGTATTTGTGTGCATTCTCGTTCAATGGCTGCTCTCAATTCAGCGACTGTTGCAGGTTTTATAGCGTAGACTTTGTCTTTTAAGTATCCCCATAAAAAAAGTCTAGTGGTGTGAGGTCTGGTGAACGCGGAGGGTATTCTACGAAACCCCTTCGTCCAATCCACATCCACATCGTGCCAAGTACCACTCGCAATACTCCACTCTTCGGTCCGGATCATCTTCATTAATAGCATGGACTAATCTTGGAATGTAACTTTTCCATTGACAGCGCTTCAAAATGCGTTGGACAGACGATTCTGAAATTCCTACCTCACGACTCGCTTGCCGCACAGATTTTCTTGGACTTTGGTGATACGTTTCCAGTACTCTTTCTTGCTTTGTGGGGCTTGTCGATGTCCGTGTTCTTCCGGAACGCTTCTTGTGGACATTCTGAACAGTTCCATCGGCTAATTCCATCTCTAATTCGAGTGATGGTAAGTCGCGTTGGTGGATCTGTTTGAAACTCCCTCCTAAACTGTCTTTGCACTTCAACTGCGTTTTCACACTTCCAGTAGCATTTTAGAATGAATTTCCTTTGTTCAAAGCTTAGTCTGACTGCCATTATTAATTCTAATGGGTTTAACTTGGAAAGAAAGAAACATCAATTGAGCTATCAGCTGTTAAAGTGTGTATACATTTTTTTGGGACGCCCTAATAATATATATATATATATATATATATATATATATATATATATAATATATATATATAATACTGGCACTCATTTTGCCCCACCCCTTTTTTCTTAGCTAAATAATAGGCCATGAGGCTGAAATGTGTTTTGGGCCGTAAGTTTGAACGTTCTGCGCTTCACATAACTGGATTTTTTCCAGTTTGAACCTTCCCTCCTTTTATAAAACGGCTTTTAAACGCCCTTGTATAAAACCGATGGTTAACGCAGTTTCGAAAATGGTGTCTGAAAGTGATGTGCGTCGTAAACAGAGAGCTGTTATCGAGTTCTTAACCGCAGAGAAGGGAAGTGCTGGAAATATTCACAAACGTCTACAAAACGATTACGGAGATGCTGTTGTTGATCGAAGCACAGTGTTCACGGTTTGTTCCTCGTGAACTGACTGAAGATCACAAAGCCCAAAGAAAAGAAATTGCTTCTGAATCGTTGGTTCGATACGAAACAGAAGGGGATGACTTCCTTTCACGAACTGTGACTGGAGATGAGACTTGGGTACACCACTTTGAACCTGAAACAAAACGCCAATCCATGGAGTGGCATCACGCGGACTTCCCACGAAGAAAAAGTTCAAAATGGCTCCCTTTGCAGGAAAGGTTATGGCCACCATCTTCTGGGAAGTGAAAGGGGTGATTCTGGTGGACATTATGAAGAAAGGACAAACAATCAACTCAAAGACATATATTGCTACCCTACAGAGACTCCAGAGACGTATAAAGCGAGTTCGACCGGAGAGAAAACTGGAAGACGTCCTTCTTTTGCACGACAACGTAAGACCACACAACAGTTTACAAACGAGAGAGGTCATCGCAAAAATGCGCTTGACTGTGTTACCCCACCCTCCATACAGACCGGATCTGGCACCTTCAGACTTCCATTTGTTTGTGCCGATGAAGGATGCTATTCGTGGAAGAAAGTTTCAGAGTGACGATGAGGTTGTTGAGGAGGTTAAGAGGTGGCTCCAGCGGAAGCCAGAGGACTTTTACCAGCAAGGAATAAAGGCCCTTGTTTCGAGGTGGAGGAAAGCCGTAGAAAAGGATGAAGACTACTGTATGTGGAAAAATAAAAACTTGCAAAAAAGGTATTTAACTACTTTTGTACAAAATTTCTGGAATTTACAAGAAAACTTGGAAAGAAATAAAAGTGTGGGGCAAAATATATTGAGTGGCCCTCGTATATATAATTATATATATATTAGGGTGTCCCAAACTCATAGGGGGCCAAATTGTTTTTCGGGATACAAATCGCTCGTGTTGCGCTCTTTTGATGTTTCCCATTAGAAGTCTTCCTGTAAAATTTCAGAGAGATCGAAGGAAATTTAAAGGTCCGAACTTTGAACACTTTATTTCTCCTCTTAACTGAAAGGCAAATTAACTGAAATATTTCTCTCAAAAGTTCCATCACAAAGATGATTATACAAAATAAACATGTATTTTAATCTTAACACACAAACAACAATTTCAAAGCATCACTTTATGCATTTTAACTAAACACCTGTTTCATGAGATCCGTTTTTTTTCCCTTCCGGCTCACATTCCGTCGGTGTGAGTGGACAGTTCGAAGGAGGAACTGGAAGTCTTCTTCATCACAGCACAGAGGTTTGCTTGTGTATTTCTCAATGAGGGCGATGCCTCGCTCTGCTGCATCATTGACCACCATCAGTTCTGCAGCTCGGCTCTTTGCCAGACGGTAGTTTTCGTCAGTAGGCCATGTTTCAGGGTCTTTGGTGAGGAACGTGGGCTCAACTTGGAGAAACTGGAAGAGTGTGGTGGATCGACTCGTCACCCACGGACTTAAACGGCCATCCATGCAGTCCCTTGCCTTGGACCCGTTTGAGTCCTTTTCCAGGGCGCTTTTTCAGGTTAGCCGTCATGTTACGCTTTTCATTGTCGTCAACTCTGTCATCAAACAGTGCAAGACAGATTAAGTCCTCCGAGATATACCACAGATGACGGAGCACAGCCCGGTAAGCTGTGTTTCCAACGTCCTTGTCAGGGTAACCTACAAGAAGATTGCACAGCCTAACGTCATTTTTGGGAGATTTGATGTCGATGGGAGCCTCGTGCCAGTGACGCACGTATACAAGGCTCACGAAGAGAGCCATACGGCGAACCCTTGCAGTTCTTGGAGACGAAGTCGGAGAACTGGGACTGCAGTAATGCTATTTCAGGCAGTAAATAGCTTTGGCCATCCATCTGGCCTGATGGTAAGCCCCTGGAGGCCGAAGCTTGTAACGTCCTACGTCGTCTCCGAGGTACAAGAGGCTCAGTCGAAGAAGTTCTTCATAATCCTCTCGAGGATGATTACCACTCTTAGGGCATCGCGGAGATAGTCTATTACCTCAAGTCGCATTTGTGAAAGGCAAGCATTGTCATTTATGAAGGCTTTAGCCACCTCGTCCTTGTCAAATGCATCCAACTGACAGTGGTTCATTGATGGCCAGGCCTCCTTGAATCTCCTGAAAAGTGGGATTTGAGGACTTGGTGGTGTTCCTAGGCACACGACGAAGACATCCTTGAGAATCACTTCGTGAACGTGATGATGGCAAACAAACCATAAAAGAGATCTTCCAATGCCGCTTCCAAACACGCACACGCACCTTGCACTATCCCTGTGTTGATGCCGTCGTGTCAAACACCATGCCTATGATCTTGTCCTCAATTCCGACTAGGGTGAGCGCTTGATGGACTGCGCTTGCCATTTGCTGTCCTGTGCCGTCTATTATTTTCGGTGCTCCTAATAGCTTTCCACACCATCCCCAGTCACCACAACAGCAATCCGATCGACTGACTTACCCTCCTGTTCGATGTTAGTGAGTATCTTTGTGTCCAGTGGATCTGCAGTCGAGGTGGAAGCTGCTCGAGGTGGCCAAAACATTGGTCCCTATCATTGTACGGGCCTTTTGTCGGAAGCGGTGAACCGTGCTCTTTGATGGAACACTGTCAGGACCGAGAGCTAGGGATTTTTCAGTCGCAGCAAACGCTGATGTTGCCTGTCGAACAGAAAGGCCCTCGCGATCCAAGTTGCTGCCAGGTCAAGATCACTCAGACTTTCTTTTAGTCTGTCATGTTTGGGAGCTTTCGAAGGTTTAAGTCCACAAGTGACGGCTTCGTTTCCACTGTCAGCTGACGATGTGCTAGAACTGCTGTCGGTAGCCTCTTCTGTGACTCCTGCAGCTAGAGCCTCCTCCGTTTGACGCCGGTGTGCCCGCTCAAGAGCTCTTTCCCTTTCCTGTCTTTTCATTGTGGCTGCATTATATTTTCTACCTTCAGCTCCCATGTAACTCGTATGTCGATCTGCCCTTTGGGAAATGAGGAATTCCTTTTCTTGAAGAGGGATATCTCCCCGATCCAGAACGTCTGAGCGGGCGACATCAAAATATCCTCCATATCAGCCAAGAATACATCACGCTGCATATTGTAAGTCATTCAGTCTTGTTCTTGTTTTTATGCAAATTTCGATACCTCTGAACCAAAGCTTTCAGTTTAGTCGAGGCATGAACGGAGGTTGTTGCCAGATTCGAGTTGGCTCTAGCCCAGATTTCTAATACAGCCGATATTACAGCCTTGACACTGTTGGAATCTGTCTTCATTTGGTCGCGGTGATGGTAGAAGAAAAGGAGCAACACGTCCATATTACTTGGTAATCGAGATTTAGCCAGCTCTGCTATTGGAGACCTCTCAAGAAGCCAAACTTGATGTTTGATCTTGTCAACGCCATAATGATCAATTCTGAAAACCAAAAACAAGTCATCAAACGTCGGGACCTCTAAATATCATCTGATCGAGTTGAAAATCACACAGCCAATGCTTTAGCCCAAACCACATCCGGGCATGACACGAGTGGTCAGGTCGTCTTAAGAAAAAAAATTGGGACACCCTAATATATATATATATATATATATATATATACACACACACACATCTCGTTGATGTTCGTATGTTGGTCTCTCTTCACACGAAGGTCAAGCTGGTGTCGCCGCCTCTAGGCCTGGCTTGGTGAAGGAGCGAGTTGCTTTCTTGTGCTCTCCACCGCACATAGCCAGGTACACCCGGCTCATATGGTACCGTCCTGAGCCAGGCATCTAGTCTTCTCTTGAAGACTTCAACTTTGACCCCTGTAACGTTTCTGAGGTCCTTTGGAAGCTGTTAAAAAGTCTTGGCCCCTGACAACCAAGCTTTTTCTTCAGTGTTAGAGAGGTCCCTTCTCGGGCCTTTAATTTGGAAACACTACACCTTCTGCCGATGGTAATTGAGTTTAGTTTGAGGTTTGGTACCAGTTTTTCGATCATTTCCATATGTAAATTACGGTGTACTTCTCTCTTCTTTCCAGGGAGTACAGATTTAGTTTACATAGTCTTTCCCAGTAGTTGAGTTCTTTGCACCCATCAGTCTTGCTGTGAAATGTCTCTGAGTTTCTTCTAGTCTATTAGTTTCTTCCTTTTTATATGGGACGTCAAGATTGAGCAGTATTCAAGGTTGGTATAATCAGTATTTTTAGCAGAGGAATCATTACTGTCTTGTCCCTTCTTTTGACAGTTCTTAGAACCTGTCCCGCGACTCCTTTTTGCTTTATGTATCGCTATCTGATTCTGTGTTTCGAATTTCGCATCATCAGTCATTATTACCCCAAATCGATCGTTTTCGTTCTTCTCTGAATTTCCTGTCTATCTGGAGCATAATATGCAGTCTAAGTTCCTCATTTTACCATATCTCAAAGCTGAAATTTCTCGGTGTTAAATGACATGTTGTTGTCTTTACCATTTGTATATTTTGTTGATGTCCCTCTGCAAGGCCTCCACTTCATTTGCATCGCTGATTTTTCTGCTGATCTTTGTATCGTCCGCAAAGGATGCTACTATAGTATACTGTTGCTGTTAACTCCACTGTCTATGTCTGTTAGCATGATAATGAACAGGAGTGGGGCAGTACTGTACCTTGTGGTACTGAGCTGCGTACTTCTGATTTGATGATGATATACCTTGAATTTTGACAACCTGTAGGAGTGTAGGTTTCTCTGAGGAAGTTGTAGATCCATTTTCCCACTTTGCCTGTTATTCCCATATATTTCATTTTATGTGCTATTATACCATGATCACATTTGTCAAAAGCTTTAGCAAAATCCGTGTATATAACATTGTAGTTCCATCCTGCTGAAACCAGCAGTGCCGTTCTTCATCTTTAAGTAGCGTAATGAACTGCCTCGCCAACCTTTGGTATGTTTCTGCATTTAATGTTTCAATGAAGAGTACAGGTCTAGTAGGCGTCGACGGGAAATCGTACACCAAACACCACCTTTTTTGGAATGTAGAGGCACTTCGTGAATGGCGTGTGGATTTTCAGAACTCCATATTCTGTTGTTCTGGCTATTAACATATTCAATGAGGTGAAACCATACCTCAGCTGTAAAAAAAACTGCATCCAAAGCACCTACTTCATTCGGGACGAAACTACGGAACCACTGACAGTAACGAACCCATTTCTCATCATCATCTTTTTTATTAAGTTCATAAACAATTTGAACTCGGTAAGCATGGAGCTTCAGCTTCCTCGTTGCATTTTGCACACTTCCATATGACGTGTGAATTCGTTGTCGTAATTTTCCTAAAGACTTACATAGAGAATTCTGCAAACATTGCCTCATCTCAGCTAACGTATCATCTGTTAATACCGAGGGACGACTGGGACGCTTCCTGTCACTGACATTGCCCATATCACGAAAACGTTTGATAAGCCGATGTATAGCTGATTTGTTTGGTGCAGTTACCTCCGGAAACGTTCGTCTAAATTAGAGTTGGCAGTGCTCCGAGTCTGCTGGCTCCAGCTCCGGAGTTGCTCCACTAACCCAGTTCCAGCTCCAGAGCTGCTGCACTAGCCTCGTAACCCCGTATGATTTGTCACTGACAGGAATTCGTATGATCCATGCTGCCACTGATTTATTTTCTATTTTTAACTTGTCATACTTGCCAGCGTGTGCAAGAGTGCTTGCATTTTGTGTACAGTGTCTATCTTTGGATTTATTCAGCATAGTGGTGATACATAGTTGTGAGTAGTTGCAATTTGCATAATTCTCTGAATTGTAAGTGTGATAGAGTTTCTAATAAGTACTAAGTGCTTGCAGCGTTTATACAGCTTGAATTTTAGTTGGTCAGAGTAATGGTTTTAGGGTGCTCAAAAGTATCTGTTTTTTATGACACTAATCTACTGTATTATAAAAAAAGAGTGTCCTTTTCTCGTAACCGTACGATTTACTATTCATACTTGGCAAACTGGTACGACCAGGACACTATATTACGATTAAAAAATACTATACACACATTCGTACATTCAACATCAGCGGTCCAGTTTGTTTACATTTAGTGCTTTACATGCTCAAAGAAAACCGTTCAACGTCAAACCGTCCCAAACACCAATCGCTAGTGATCGGATCCCATCCCCTAGACTTGCTGACATTTACTTTACTATAAGTGGAGCAGCTCCAGGCTTCAGCTCCAAGTTCCGGAGCTCTCCGATGAGTCTGGATCCAGTTCTGTTCCGGCTCCAGCTCCGGAGCAAAGTTTAAACAATTGGGCCTGCTCCGCTCCGGCTCCGAATCTTGGAGCTCGCTCCTGGCTCCGGAGCCGGAGCACTGCCAACCCTATTCTAAATGCATTCTGACATTTGAGGTAAGAATTGGACATAAAATAATGTTCAATAATAAAAACACGTTTCTCCTGGGAAAAATTCACCTTTCCCTTCGCACGGCTCACTCTTAATTAAACTAAACTACTGTAAGCTTAACCCTTCAAGGCCATAATTTTTGTAGGGTTAAGTTACGAATGCGTGTATTTGAAACGCTACCAATTTGTACCGGTCGTCCTGAAAGGGTTAGGGTAGCCTACCTCTCAATATATTATTAAACTAAACTAAGCTTAAGCTAGCCTATCTATCATTTAAAGTAAGCTAAGCTTAGGCTAGTCTGCATTTAATCAAATCTTGATGCAGGTTGGCGACATTTCGATCACCCGCTTTATATATATATATATATATATACACAGGGTGTCCCATAAGTCCGGCATCATAGGAGAAATTCATATTTTTCTATTTCTACAAACCATAATTCATATTTTTCTCTTTCTACAGGCCATAATGTCTGTGAGCAAGGAAGAACGAATCCAGATAATTCTACTCATAGGAAATCGGAGTCAAAGAGAGGCCGCTGCTGAATTTAATAGACTGCATCCAGACCGCGAGCCAATAACACAGAGTTTTGTGTCTGGATGCAGTCTGTTAAATTCAGCAGCGGCCTCTCTTTGACTCCGATTTCCTACGAGTAGAATTATCTGGATTCGTTCTTCCTTGCTCACAGACATTATGGCCTGTAGAAAGAGAAAAATATGAATTATGGTTTGTAGAAATAGAAAAATATGAATTTCTCCTATGATGCCGGACTTATGGGACACCCTGTGTATATATATGGGCTACGTCGTGGCCAATTTCGTAACACCGCTTCCCGTTGATCAGCGAAGTTAAACGACATTGGGTCTGGGTAGTAGTTGGATGGGAGACCGTCCTCCGCGCTCAGATTATGTAGCGACCCGTGGTTCGATCCCACGTAAAGTAAGGCATATGATAGAGTGAACCACAATATTTTATTTAAAAAAAACTAGAAGACAGGAAGGTTACCATGTACATATTAAATTTATTGAAATTTTGGTATTCTCACCAATCTTTCACCGTTAGGTGGGGCAATGTACTATCCGAATGTTTTGGCTCCTCTTGCGGGTGAGACAAGGCTTCTTGCTCTCCCCTCTGCTGTTTAATGTGCATATTGACGGATTAATTGCTTCACTTAATGAGGCAACAGAGGGATGTATATAGCAGCTATTTTTCAGGAAGATACTCACATGTCACATTTAATGGCAAGTCATCCAAACACAAGCTTTTTCCGAACGGGGTCCCTGAAGGCTTTGTTCTCTCACCAACACTCTTCAACTTATACATGCATGACATTCCAACACCCATAGATAACAAGCTTACCTTATCATCATATACAGATGACATCACTCTAACATCCACCCACAACAACATCGACACCGCTACAAATAACCTACATACATACATAAACAATATACAAGACTGGCTCACACAATAGACTCAAAGTAGCGTCCACAAAATCAACCATCACCTTGCTAACAAGCAACACAAAAGAACACCAGATAACTCCACAGATTACACTAAACAACACCAACATTCCACACACTCACAGGACCAAAATACTTGGGGTCACATACAACACATCATTATCTTTAGCAAACCACATTCAGGACATTAAAAACAAATGTACGTCAAGACTTAACACGCTTAGGGTACTAACAGGCACAAACTTTGGACATCAGCAGGAAACAACATCACTCATATACAAACAATATATTCGCTCAGTTATTGACTATGCTAGCCCATGCTGGGCACCCATTATCTCAAACACACACATAAACACCTTACAGACAATACAAAACAACGCACTTCGTATCATTACAGGATGCACTCAAACAACACCAATAGAACACCTGCACACAGAAACAAAAATACTGAAAGTTAGGGAACATTTAGACATGAGGGGAACACCACAAACAATTGAACACATTATGACAGACTGTACCGCTCTAGCACAACAACGAACACAACACAACATCACTATTGCGCTGAACCTCTGGTCCACTCCGGAGAGGGCGATCGGTTACCTGCGTGCCGCCGGCTTGCTCGATCAGGGTGAGCTGATCGGCTAACCAACAACAACAACAACAGGGATGTTGTATAGATAACACAAGGATAAATAACTTAGTTTATGCCGATGATGTGGTGTTAATAAGTCTCTGTTAAAGGTCTGCATCGGCTACTAAAAGTCTGCAAAGTGTATTCGCAGAAACATATTATTCTTTTTAATGTTACAAAAACTAAGGATGACCTTGATAATACCTTTACGTTATACACCTTTACGAGCAATATAGCGTATCTGTGACGTCATTATGATAAAGACACCTGCGTGTGCCAGTTCTAAAAAACAAATATAGCGGAAACCTTATTAAATAGTGAAAAGTTTATGCATAGAGATATACCAAAACATTAGAAAATCTTGTCTCGTGTTAAAAAAATAGAATAAATTCATTATGTTTATTGAGTACTGCGAATATATTAAACCTTTATCAAAAACTTTTTAACTTTGCATCTTAGTATTTAATTGGTCCACCCTTAACCCTGATTACGCCTCCAGTCGACGCGGCATCGGGTCGACAAGCTTCTTGCATTCTTCTGTAGTTATCAATTGCCAGGTTGTCATCAAACAACTTGTCAGTTCACTTAGTGTTCTTGGTTTAGGCTTTTGGACCTTCTGCTTAACAATATTCCAAAGATTTTATATCGGATTATCATCGGGAAAACTAACTGGCCATGGTAGTACTTTAATGTCATGAGCATCAAACCACGCAGATGTTGCACGAGCCCCATGAACTGGAGCCAGGGCATATTAAAAAATAAATGGTCCGTCTCCATACAGCTGTTCTGCAGACTCCAGCATGAAGTATTCTAAGATTTCTTGATAAACGTGACTATTGCATTTACAAATGCATTCATGCAACCCCACTCTAACACACCCGCCGCCCTTATGAAATGAGGTTTCGGTCACGAAAACCGAAAATTAAACCGATGTTAACTGCGAAGCAAAAGAGAAGATGACTATCCCGGTGCAAAGGAAGTTGCATGGATTGCAAACGAGTGGCAAAACGTGCTTTTTTTCAGACGAATCAAAATTTTGTTATTTGGTGACAGGGGTCCGCAAGTTTGGCGAAGAAAGTCATTAGACGAAAGCGCTTGAGCACCATCTGTGTTTCCTTTCCTTCGTGGTTTTATTCATCATAAATATTTTTCACGTGTTACTTTCGTGAAATAATTTTCATATATATATATATATAATGAGAGAGAGAATATTTTGGAAAATAAAAAATTGTTTTTCACCACGAATCAAAATGAAATCTTTTATTTGACGGACAATTTGTGGCCAATCTTTATTTCTTCCTTCATCAAATTATTTTGGGGAAGGAGGAGTAATTGCATCGACGAAACGTCAGTCATGTTTTTTTTCACTCACTTTTTGTAGATTTTTATTGTCTTTTTTCGTATATTCCTGTTCTTTTTTAAAATTTTTGAAACTTTCTCACTTTTTATTTTGGTTATATTTTCGTAATCTTTTTATCTGTATATATATATATATATATATATATATATATATATATATATATATTATATATATGTGTGTGTGTGTGTGTGGTGTGTGTGTGTGTGTGTGTGTGTGTGTGTCTAATTTGTTTTAGGTTTACGAAGGAATGAAAAACTATATAACGAGAATTAGTTTTCTAAACTGTAGTGATAGAGTTTTTTCTTAAACACAAATCTTCTGAGTGCTTCGTTTAAGATGGTAGGAGAATACACAGTTTTGCAGCGTTGCAAGATGGTCAAATGAATGCTTATTCTAGGGTCAGTGACACTCGTACAACGCAAATTTCGAAGTTATTTCAAAGTTCGCCATGCTCCTGACGTCAGAACCCCTACGTAACGCGCATCAAAAGTGTCTAGAAACTGGTTTAGACAAATCTCGCAGTGAACGTCCGAGGTCAGTTCGAACAAAAGAAAACTGCTCCAGAAGGGCATTAAAATGAAACCATACAAAATCCAGATAGTAAATAAATTACATGGTGTCGATCAAAACCAAAGAATGTGAAGCGGAGAGATCTTGTTTATCATTTTGAGCTCGATGCACCTCCTTTAAACGGCATTTGGTTTATCACTAAGGCGACATTTTAGTTACTTTGTGAAGTTAACAGGCAAAGTATTGCAACGGGGAGCTTGATAACCGAAGAGCATATTGCAAATATGAGTAAGATATTTAATGAATGTTTTCAATTACGAGAAGTCGAATTAAGAGAGCAAAGCCACAATGGGAAATGGATTCATTAGAGCAGAAAATTTCTGCTTATACTAAGGTCTCCATCAGGTGCGAGTGAGCGGAGGGGAAAGAGTATTGGGGCAGCTCATTATAAGTATGTAAGGAGGGTGGGACTGAAGGTAAGGGAGGAGGAATTAGGAAAGGGAGAGGCAAAGAAGATTAAGGAAGGCCGGAAACAGAAAATTGTAAAGGACACGTGGATTAGAAGAATATAAAAGATAATAATAATAATAATAATAATAATAATATAATAATAATAATAATAATAAATTTGGTCACTGGGATTAAAGTCAGGTGATTGATTGAAGTTAGGAAGATTATTGAACCCATTCTTATTCAACATTTTCCCAACTTCAGTCAATCACCAGACTTTTACCCTGTCGACAAGATTTCTAAAAACATTATATTTAATTTCAGCAGACAAATCCAAAGCAAACTGTCTTAGAAATGTCCTTTCAATGCCTACGTTTTAAGATATAATTAACCCTCATTAGGAACCATGGGGTCAAAACATTGAAAGAGATGATATTATTCGTTAAAAGTTTTTAAATATCAAATACAGCGTTTTATTCATGTCATTGTTTCATTGCAGACTTTTATAGCACCATTCTGTAAGATTTTATGCTTGTGGTCATATAGACTCATGGTTCCAACAACGTAAGTAAATTGAAAGTTCCTAATAAGGGTTAAATGGGAATCTAGTCAACAATGATCACTCAGTTCCTTGGATCTCAAAAGGTGACAAAATAAGTTTATAGAGATGTCACATCAATACAGTGGGACATAAGTCTTTGCCAATAAAAAATGGTATTGATACGTGGTCTAGATTCAAAGGTATTTTAGAGGACATACAACGTAGATGTATTCCTTCCAGAACTATCGGGAATAGCAAGATTAGAAAGCTTGTGTGGTGAAATAAAGAAATAGCTAAAATGGTAAAAAAAAATGCTAAAAAAAAGCCAAGAAGCTTTGGATAATTGCAGGCAATCAAGAAATAAGTTAAATAGTTCATTCAGGAAACACAAAAAACAAAGTGAAATAAATCTAGCTGGAAATAGTGAGAAAGATAAAAAAAACAATTTTTTTTTAGTTTTTCCAAATATAATAATAAGAAACAGGGTAGGTTTAATCCAAGAGAGCATGATGGTAGTATGTTTGAAAATGATAAAGATATGTTGGCTCTGTTTTTACTGATACTTTAGATTCTTTAAACTGGCTTTATTGATAAAATTCATATAAGGAAGGATAATATTAGGCAGGTAATTAGGATACAGAAATCAAATAAAGCAGGTGGTTCCGATAGCATTTGTGCTAGGATACCCAGAGAAGAGGATATCTTAGCTGATGTACGAACTAGTTTGTTTGTTAGATCTATTATTTATTTAGGCAGAGATACCAGACGAGTGGAAAAAAGAAAATGTAGGGTAATACTTATTTACAAGAAAGGTAGTAAAGAGGAAGTAGGAAATTATAGGCCTGTTAGTCTAACATGTTTGGTAGGAAAGATACTGAAAGAAGTAATAAAGAATAGTATTCAAGAGCATTTGAATAATTTAAATTTTATTTCAAGTTTCCAGCATAGATTTAGATCAGGAAGATATTGTTTCTCTAATCTCTTAGACTTTTTAGAGGTTGTAACCGATCAGGTAAATGATGAACATGATGTAGGTCTTATTTATTTAGAGTTTATTAAGTCATTTGACAAGGTTCCACAAAGGAGACTTCTCTGTAAATTAAAAGCTGTTGTAATATCGAGGTCAGTCATAAATTGGGTAGAGGAATAGTTACAAGACAGAATAGAGAGTAATTTAAATGACCATAAATCAGGGTGGCAGAAAGTGAAAAGTGGGGTATACCACAGAAATCAGTGTTAGATCCATCAGTTTTTATTATGTATCTAAATGATTTAGAGAGGGAAGTAGGCAGTAAAATGTCTAAATTTGCAGATGATACAAAAGTAGCTGCACTAGTTATTCTTATTCTTATAAACTGTAAAAGGATCTTAATAAATCAGTTGCTTGAGCTAATAATTGGCAGATGGAACTCAATGTTCAAAAAATGCAAAGTCCTGTATTTTGTCGAAAATAATAAAAACTTTAGTTATGAGATGCAAGGAAACTGATTAGAGAATGTCAGTCATAAAAAAATCTGTGCATTATATAGTTAGTAGTGATTTAAAGAGATAACAGACTCTGAATAAGGCAAATGAAATGCTAGGTACTATTAAGAGGAATGTTAGTTACAAAAGTAAGAAGGTCATCTGTTGATTGTATAATTCTTATGTTAGGCCTCACTTAGAATACTGCATTCAAGCTTGGTCACCTCACTATAGGCAGGACATGGTACCATGTTGCTTCTAGTTAACATTTCAAATACATGCATTTAGACTTAACCCTACAAAAAAGTTGTGCGATAGAGGGTTCCGGTTAGGGTGCTACTGTAGTATGCGGTCTACCTACGATTGGTTAGGTTTAATCATGATATTTTCGTTAAAACTAACGAAAATATCATGACTAAACCTAACCAATCGTCAAGGGCGATTGACAATGGGATGTAAACAAACAATTAGTAAACAAGATAAGAAGCTATAATTAAAAGGTAGACCGCCGAATCGTAGGTAGACCGCATACTACAGTAGCACCAAGGTTAGAATGCTTAAGGTTACTAGATTAGAATACTACAGTGAAAGATTAAAGAAATTGGGCATGTTTAGTTTTGAGAGACATTGTTTGAGAGGAGATATAACACAAATGTTCAGAATGTTCTCACACTGAAAAAAATATCTAGGTTAAGATTATGTTAACGAGTTAAACAGACGCACCCAGTTTCAAAACTGGGAGCTTGCGAGTGATTTGACCTAAAAGAATTGTAACTAGTCATTAAACTTGAAGCAATTAATTTGCAGCTAGTCTTGGAACGAGCCCGTCGCTTGGCAAATCAAAATAAATTTACTTATTTTCCTGAAACATGTCAAATGACTAACTGCTCGTTCTTCTTTTAAGTCAGTTAACTAGTTTAATTTTGTGATTAATTACTAGATGGACTAAATTTTGCAAAGCGAAACGAATCGTATGGCTAATGGCGCGTTTCATAGTGATGGTAGAGTCTAATATAAGTGGGAAATATACTCATAAAATGAGAAACATTCCACTTGTCCACGATAAGTGCCGTAATGGTTTTATTATATAAATATGGCACAACATATTTACGCAGCGATACTTATTAATGAATAATTTATCCTTTTTAGCCAGAACCAATAAATTATTTTAATATGTACAAAAACCGTCAAAGTTGGAAACTCGTTTGAGAAAGTTTAGAGGAAATGCACGAATTATTATATAAAACACAATAATTGCAAATTACCTTATATTACCACATTAAATGGATATTTGGTTACATTTGCTTTATATAATTTTTTATAATAGAAGGGTAACCAAAAATTTGTACGTTTTTATTTTGTATTAGGTCAAAAACTATAACAATACAATTGAAAACTAATACAAGAGTTATTGTATTCTTTAGTAATATTGGCTTATGTCACAAAGTATTTGTGTGAACAGATTTCGACCGTTATTTTTTTGTCCGGTTAGGTTAAATGAATGCCCGGTTAGGTCAACTGAATGCCTTTGACGATTGGTTAGGTTAAGTTGTGATATTTTCGTTAAAACTAACGAAAATATCACGACTTAACCAATCATCAAGGGCGTACAGTTGACCTAACTGGGCATTCAGTTAACCTAACCGGGCATTCAATTAACCTAACTGGACAGAAAAATAACGGTCGAAATCTATTCACACAAATACTTAGTGACATAAGCCAGTATTACTAAAGAATACAATAACTCTTGTATTAGTTTTCAGTTGTATTATGTTTTTAACCTAATACAAAATTACAATAACAAACATAACTTTTGAACCGCTCATTTCTCCAAAAAAGGACTTAAATTTTTTAAATCAGCGTAAAAATCTACATTAAATATCTTATTTTTAACAAAATCGGAAACAGTACATGAAACGGAAAAGGTCATATATATATATATATATTATATATATATACACTAGGTGAGGTACCCGGCGTTGCCCGGGTTATTTGAATGCCAGGTTAGGTCAACTGAATGCCCGGTTAGGTCCCTTGACGATTGGTGAGGTTAAGTCGTGATATTTTCGTTAGCTTATAGCGTTCAACATCCACCCCGGCAACGCCGGGTCGTTCCGCTAAAATACAAACAGACAAACAGACTCTGTGTTGACATTCTTCATCCTATAAGAGGTTCCCGTGCCAAATTTGGTAGCTCTAGGTCAAACGGATTTCGCTTGCATAAAGGACAGACAAACAAACAAACAGAAAGGCGAAAATATATAATAGATAAGATATCCCCCAAAACCCCCTCACCCCCCCTTTATGCAACTTGGGGGCTAACCCCTTCCCCAAAACCCCATCACCCCCCTTTATGCAACTTGGGGGCTAACCCCTTCCCCCATTACCCCCACCCCTCCCCATTACCCCCACCCCTCTCCCCCACCCCCACCCTTCCCCCATTACTTCCCGGGATAAATTTCACAAACAGACAAACAGACAGGCTAAACTACAGAAAAGAACGCAGCCGTGAAAATTTTGAGCTTCACATTGTGTCAAGATTTCTAAATCTGATTAGATATCCCCCAAAACACCCCTGACCAAATAATTGAACTCCCAATTACTGTCGGTTCAATTATTTGGTCAATAAAACTATAGAAAAGAACACAGTCATGAAAATCTTGAGTTTCACATTGCCGCCCGTAATACAAACAGACAAACAGACAGGCTGACCGACTCTGTATTGACAGTCTTCATCCCATAAGAGGTTCCCGTGCCAAATTTGGTAGCTCTAGGTCAAACGGTTTGCACTTGCATAAAGGACAAACAAACAAACAAACAGACAGGCGAAAACATATAATAGATATGGTCAGATTACTTTTGTAAAATACGCATCGGTAGTCAGATGCACTGCATTTATTTAACAAGGAAGGTGGTCGAACAATATATCAGTTAATTTTAGTTGCTAGTCAGTGCGTGATGTAGGACTCGAGACCGGTCTCGAAACCTTTTTTCTGGTTTCGGTCTCGGTCTCGGCCATGGTAGTCTCGACTACATCACTGCTCAGTGTACTATTACTATAGTGGTACCAATAGTTAGATTACTCATGTGAAGTGGTCAGATGCAATGTTTTTCGTTTCGTTACTGTCAAATGCACTAAGCAGATATTGTTAAAAAGTTGAATGACTTTCTTCATCGGTTTGAGATCTCCTTTGATACTCGCTTTCTTATAATTCCCCTTCCCCTACCTTCGGTCCCACTCTTATATACCTTGACCCGTCTCAATACCCTCCTCAATCGCGCCTCAAAGATTTTAGTATTGGTCAAAAGCTTGTGCTCTAAGTAATTCCATTTCTCGCTATGGTCTTACTCCCTTAATGCAAACGAGATCAGTAAGTTTTTCTTTTTCTAAGATGCTGATGGACAAACAACGAAAGCCATTGCTCTAAATTATCATGGAATACTCCAGCAGTTTGTCACGCCTTAGTTAACGTGTCATGGCCTCAATGAAATTATCTTTCAACAGGATGGATCTCCACCTCATTTTGCATTTGATGTCCAAAGCTCTTAAATCAGTATTTTCTGATAGGTGGATTTGGAGACACGAAAACATTCCTTGAACTTAACGGTCATCTGACCTGACCCTGACAGATTTCTTTATGTGGGACCGGTGAACTCCAAAATTTATTCGATTTAAAAGAACTTATAACTGCTGTTATTCAGAAAATTCCTGCAGAAAAATTGTTCAGAATTGCTAATAAGGGTGTGCCAAGGTGGCTCAATTGCATTGAAATTGGTGGTGCACATGGGAAGGGGAGGGGCCTGAAGGTTAGAAAAGATTGAGAATGGAATTGTCTCTTTCGCAAACAACGTTTTGTATGCAGAAAGGAGGGGGCCAAAGGTGAGCGACCACAAAAATGCTCTATGTAAGAACGAGAGAGGCGAAATCAAGGTCTCCGAGGCTCATAATGCCATTTTTTAAAAATAAATTTTGAGAAAATTGTGTAGTGTGTAAAATGCATGCATGTGCATAATGAAGAATAGAGGGAGAAGCGTGTTGTTTGAGAGCGTGCTGGACTGCTCACACGGTAGATGAGACACGAAAAAAGATCAGCTAAGGAGGACAGTGACAGGATAAATAGGAGTTTCGGATCAAGGAAAGAAAGCCACCCCCAGCCTTCTTTAGTTAGCTTTATAAGGCTAACTAACGAAAATATAACGACCTAACCTAACCAATCGTCAAGGGCGTACAGATGACCTAACGATTGGTTAAGTTAGGTAGTGATATTTTCGTTAGTTAGCCTTATACTAACTAAAGAAGGCTGCGGGGGGGGGTGGCTTTCCTTCATTGATCCGGAGTTTCAGCATCCCTGTCTTCTGTCAAACGTCACCCTTATTACACGGATTACTTCCCTGGTCGATTGGTGTTTACAATCTCCTCCTTCAAAACTGCTAGTGTTGGTCCAAATAATTTATATATGTTTCCTTTCTCCTTTCAATAATACTAAGTTTTTAAACTAAGCATGGCTTTTTTAATCACCCTGTATATTCATGCCTATTTTCATGTTGTTACTTTCATCCTATTTCCTGAAGAGCTTTTCTTTTTTACTGTCTGGTTTCATCTTTTTTAATATATTTGATTTCCTTTTCATCTTATTTCTTTTTGCTGTTTTATATACTTTCATCTCATTTCACACACTTTCATCTATCTACATGTGATACCACCCAAAAGTTACAAACACACACACACACACACACACACATATATATATATATATATATATATATATATATATATATATATATATATATATATATATATATATATTGCCTGTTGGCATAAAGACCGTATATTTTTACACTCTTCCCGCGTTATCTAAGTTGCTTAAAAGCTTATAATGAAAAAGGTTTTAAATTTGCACTTTGAAAACAGATAATATGTATGTAGCAATGTAGCATGCTCGTGCAAGTAACATTTTAGAGAGGCGTGCGAAATTATGAATTAATTTAGATATTTATTTATGATTTCTAATTTAATTAGAGTTATCTTACAAACTGACTCAAGTACCACATTTTATATTTAAAGTTTAAAATTTTGTTCTCAGAAGGAGACGAAATGTTGTTATAATTTAATGAGAATTTAGTAAGAAATAATTTAATTATATTTTAATATGAAAGTAAAATTGCATCAAGAGGCTACGTGGGACTTTATCTTACAAACAACTGTTATTATTTTCTTTCTGCTCTCTCTCTCTCTCTCTCTCTCTGGCATGATTAACAATTATGTATTGATCAAATGTAATAAGGATTTTGGTAAAGGTGAAGTTTTAGTGCAATTTTGTTTCAACGAGTAACATAAAACAATTACGTTGTCGTTGTTGTTGTTAGGATATTAATAGTTTTCACAAAAAAAAAAAACCCAACCTTCAATCGGTTAAATGAGACAAACAAAGGAAACTGAAGGAAGGTTCGAAAAGATCTAAAATCATCCATCAGAGATGAAGCTGATACACCTACTGTACTACCAGTACTACTACTACTACTACTACTACTACTAATTACATTATTATTATTTAGATACTGAGATTTCTTCGTCCTCTTCCTTTTCCGTCCCCCTGTTTTAGATTTGCTGAAGTTTCGTTTATTTACTTTGAACATCTTCAGAGTGTCATCGTTAGTAATTCGTCTTTGAGCGAAATGACACCTACGTATGCGGAAGGCTTCTCATATATACCCACACTCTCTTCTCTACGGTAGTTGTGGCACGCGCTACAGTTAGCCTCACCGAAATTTAGCACCACAAAGTTGACTCCGAAGCACAAAATTAAACTCTCAACAATACAAGCACGTTCTTTCCTTTTGCAAATTTTCTTCAAAATTTGGGAGAAGTCGTATAATAAATGGTAGAAGTATTAAAATTTTTAGGTTATAGATATTGAAATTATTTCCTCCTCCTCTGTAGAGAAGAGATTGCGCGTATATATATGAGAAGCCTTCAGCCTTTCGCCCCTCAATCCTGCATAAAATATATATATAGTATAGGTGTAGTTTCGTTCCAAGGCGAATCACTAACGATGACACTTTTTTAACAGTGGATGTACAGTTGCGCTCATTATTCGTAGGACGCTTGAGAACAGATAGCGATACCTGGCATATTTTTGTTGTGTACTACAAACGGTTGTAACATTTTATGAATGAATCTTCGGTTTAGCGCTGATTGGTTGATTGACTCATTGCCAAATGTCTTTAGAACATAATTATTTCCATTCATCTCACTGGTTTACATATTACTAAGGAAACATAAATGAATAATTAAATATAAATTCAAGAAGAGGATATATATTAACAAGGGAGATGTCAATGAAGTGAATAAAAAATGGTCTTGTAAAAACTAAAAAAACCTTCGGACGTGATAAGTGTCCATGGTATTGGCAAGCCTGTCATCCTGAACGAACTGAAGTTTCAATGTATAAAAACAGAGCCGTTGGTAGGCATTATTGCGCTCTGAATAAATTCCACGACTTGCACCACCCATCCCCCCTGTATTTATTTTTTTCGTGTGTATAAACAGCACATCCTCATTTACGTCTTACTGTTTTGTCGGCTCGAAGTATGTTATAGTTGTTAATTTGTATTTCTTTTTTTGTCGATACAAACTTACAATTTTCACAGTTCGCCTGGCAGTTCAACACGAGTTTTCGTGAGGCATGTAAAGTCTGCTCTTGTTTCTTGCGAGAGTCCTTTCATGTATGTGACTTTGTCTAGGGAATGGTTTGGTTTAGGCATTGTATGTTGGCGAGGATTATTTTTTTTTTAGTTTTTAATTTCTTCTTTATGTAGTTCAGACTCGTTTTTCCTTGGTGGTACGTTTCGTTGCCCTGTGATCCTCCGAGAATTTTCCTTTCTTTATCTGTTTTGATACTTGTCCCGATATTGTATGCAATTTCTTTGTATTTATTTTGTACAGCTCTCGGATCCTAGTATTTGTCAATTGTCTTTGTATTTGTATTTGTTGGATGGTATTTAGTAGTTGAATTGTATTGGTTACATCTAAAAATTTGGTAGCTTTATTTGTTGCTGCTTTTGACTACTCAACTGTCGTGTTCCTTTGAAGGTGGTGATAACGGCAGTTTTTTCAGTATTTGCATCTCCTGTATATCCCCCATAAGTTTAGATACTGAAGTGGTGGAACTTTAACTTTTTTCAAATTTACAATATCCATTTTTGTAATGAAAGTCATATCAAGTAGAATGTGCATAGATGCATTGTCCACCCCTGTATCTGTAATATCCTTTTGCATAATATTTGTATACGATATTTTGCAAGTTTTTAGTTCTTGTCTCTTTTTATCATTATCTTCCTTTGGTAGTTTTACCATATCACAGATTGTACTCGTGTCTTTTCTAAAATAAAGTCTTCTTTCAGCGTTCTCTTTTCATTTGTTTCTCTCTCATCCACGCCGTTTTTCTTCGAGACATTTTGGTCACATCCCCCCCCGCCCATTATTCCCTCTATTGCATTCGTATTTATATTTTCTATTTCTTTAAATACCACAAACGAGTTTACAATCTCCGTACATGCGTCACAGAAATTTGAAGCCCGTGATTTGTTTCGCATTCGATACAAGGGATATTTTCCTATCATACCAATTCATACAGTTAAAATCGTGCAATTTTTGACAGAAATCACACCCGATTGCATCGTTTTCAGTTGTTGCTAAATTACACACGTTACAAATTAGGTGAGAATTTGAACCGATGGCTATGTTACCTATTACCGTAATCGCTCAATACACATACACACACAACTTCTTTTCTTCGTTTGGGTGGGAGTCTGTCATAAGGGTTTGAATTTTATGATTTTATGATCTTCTTCCTGCATTGTTTCAAACTTTTCTCAGATGACTACCATATTTCGATTTGAATATATATACTTTAACTTGTGATACTTTGTGTAAACTGCATTGCAGTTTTTTGCATTCATTGAATTTCACTTTATAATTTATATGTACACATTTACTGATACTTTATACAGTTTCGGGTGCAGATGAAATAACCCGCCGAGAAGTTATTCCCTTTTAATTTTGATATTAATGCGGAGAGAAACAAAGCGTCTATTCCCCGACGAGGTATAAAAACATTTTTTAGGTAAAAATTTTGTATTTGTATTTAAAAATTTTATATTTGGAAAAAAATAATGGTAAAACATGCATTTTTAAAACACTAATATATATATATATATATATATATATATATATATACACAAACTCAGAATGGTTCCCTGAGAACATTATATGTTAAACACAGACCGTGCATGGAACAAGGAACTCTTCTGGGAAAATTAAATCCACTATAGTCCGAATAAGTAATGGTAATGGTATTTGTCATTTACCATTACTTATTCGGACTATAGTGGATTTAATTTTCCCAGAAGAGTTCCTTGTTCCATGCACGGTCTGTGTTTAACATATATATATATATATATATATATATCACACACCTTTCCTTTCAACCTTTCAGATGTTCCGTGCGATGATTCCTCATTTCACGAAGGTCAAGCTTGTCGCCCCTCCTCCCGAGTTGGCCTGGTGAAGTAGCGAGTTGGTTTCTTGTACTCTCCACCTCACATAGCCAGGTACGCCTGGCTCATCGGGGATTGTTCTGATTCAGGCGTCTAATCTTCTTTTGAAGATGTCCACCGCAACACCACTCGTGTTCCTTAGGTCTTTGGGCAGCTGATTAAACAGTCTTGGTCCTCTCACAACAAAACTATTTTCTTTCAGGGCTAACGATGTTCCCTGTCTCGCCTTTAATTTGGGAACACGACAGAGTCTTCTTTTTCTACTTTCCACTGCTGTTTTGGGAGTTACAGGGTTCAGAGTAAGATTAGGGACTAGTTTCTCCATTATTTTCCAAGTGTAGAAACGGTGTATCTCTCTCTTCTCCTTTCCAGTGAATATACATTTAATTCGCGTAACCTTACCCAGTAATTTAGTTCTTTGCACCCATTGATCTTGGCTGTGAAGCTTCTCTGAATCCCTTCTAGCTGTTTAATGTTTTCTTTTTTATATGGGGATGTTAGGACCGAGCAGTATTCCAATTTGGGTATTATCAGGGTTTTCAGTAGAGGAATCATTATATTCCTATCCATTCGTATAAAGGTTCTCAGTATCTGCCCAGTTATTCTATTTGATCTGTTTACTGCTATCTTATTTCATGTTTCAAATTTCGCATCATCAGTCATTACAACCCCTAAATCTTTTGCTTTAGAATTTCTTTGAATTTTCTGTCCATTTGGGGTATAATATTCCATGGATTTTAGGTCCTCTCTTTTTCCGTACTGTAACAGCTGAAATTTCTCAGTGTTAAACTTTATATTGTTGTCTTCCGTCCACTTGTAATATACAAACATTACAACCCCCTGTAATGTACAAACATTACAACCCCCTTGTCGGTTTGTAGAGATCTATATCTTCTGGGTTTCTTATTTTCCCTACTGATCTTTGTGTCATCGGCAAAGGATGTTACTGTACTGTCTCTGGTAACGTCCTCATCTATGTCAGTTAGCATGATTATGAAGAGTAGTGGAGCTAATACTGTTCCTTGTGGTACTGAGCCGAGGACCTGATTCTGATGAAGATACTCCTTGTATTGTAACGACTTGCCGCCGCTCACTAAGGAAATTACATTATATATCCATTTTCCTACTTTTCCTGTTATTCCCATATATTTCAGTTTATGTATTATGATTCCATGGTCAAACTTGTCAAACGTTTTGGCAAAGTGTGTGTATATTACATCATAGTTTTCGTTACTTTCCAGCGCATCAATAATGTTGTTGTAGTGTTCCATTAGTTGTGATAGGCATGATCTGCCTGACCGAAACCCATGTAGGTTATTTAATTTTTTCCGAGTTTCTAAATTTTTCTGTCTAACTATTCTTTCAAATATTTTAGAGAGATGAGATGTAAGCAACATTGGCCTATAGTTTTTGGCTTCGGATCGATCTCCTCCTTTATATATTGGGACTATGTTCGCGCTCTTCAAGATGCCCGGTATTTCTCCCGTGTCTAGTGATCGTCTCCATATCCAATATAGGGGCTCAGCGATTGCATCCTTGATCAGTGTGGCATTCCATTTGTACGGTTCTGCCGCTAAGTGTGCTTTTAGTTTCCCTATAGCTTGTGTAATATCATCTGTCGTAAAGTCGAAGTCCGTTATACTTTCCTCTTGTAGTTCTTCTTCAAGGAACGCGTTTGTATAGCATATCAGTTTGTCAGTTTTTGGGATACTGAAATTCATACTGAGCTCTTAATATTTCAGATACTTCTGTTAGATCATCAGATAAAGCACTGTTTTCGTTTTTCAAATGTCCGATAGTCGCATGGTTTTTCGACTTTTTTGCAAAATTATGGAAGTACTTTGAATTAACCTTTATCTCCTCTATAGCGTCGCCTTCTTTTTCTATATGATTCTCAATTATGATAGTTCCTGTATGACGCAATAGATACTCTGCAGTTTATCATTTAATATTTTTCTGAGGTTATCTTTACAGTTACTTAATTTTGCAGCCACTCTTTTTTCTCTTTCGGGACAATGACTTCTTTTGTCTCTCGAACCTGCTTCTCTTTCATCTTTGTTGTATTTTTGGGACATGTCTTTCCACAATTTCCAGCGTCTTCTCCTCTAAGGTCACTAGCATCTCTTCCGTTGTCTTGGCCTCGAAGATGGTTTTCCAATCTATTACTGCCATGCTGGATGCAACACCTTCCCAGTTTATAGTTTTGGAGTGAAAATTAAAAATTTCGAATTTGCTTCTTTCTGTTCTTCGTGTTCTTTCCTTTCCTGTTGCTTTTATATTGGTTGTTATTTCAATAATGTTGTGATCCGATATTATAGTTGGGGATATTTCTACATTATCAGTTAGGTTGCTGTTGTTGTTGGTTAGCCGATCAGCCCACCCTGATCGAGCAAGCTGGCGGCACGCAGGTAACCGATCACCCTCTCCGGAGTGGACCAGAGGTTCAGCGCAATAGTGATGTTGTGTTGTGTTCGTTGTTGTGTTAGAGCGGTACAGTCTGTCATAATGTGTTCAATTGTTTGTGGTGTGTCCTGGCACAGGTGGCAGGTGTCGTCTGTGGAGTTGTCTAGTCTGTGTTTATAAGTCCGTAAGTTGGGACTTACGTGCTAATCGTGCTAAGTTAACTCGATCCGATCTGCTCAGACTGGTCTCTGACCTGTCAATGGGTGGCGGCTTCGCACCTAGGACGGCATTCGGACCGAGTCGTGTCAGAGCTTTGTGGGTTAGGTTTGTGTGTGTGTGTTTTCTGTACTGTACGATGTCTGTGGGGCGTGGTATGGAATGGAGTATTTGGTTATAATTTCTCTCTGGTGTTACCTTAATGGTGCGAGGTGTCGGTGCATGATTGTACAGGTAGTGGGAAGGGTGTTGTGGGTTAGTTGTCGCTGCTGCCATGAATTGTGTTCCCCTCATGTCTAAATGTTCCCTAACTTTCAGTATTTTTGTTTCTGTGTGCAGGTGTTCTATTGGTGTTTGAGTGCATCCTGTAATGATACGAAGTGCCTTGTTTTGTATTGTCTGTAAGGTGTTTATGTGTGTGTTTGAGATAATGGGTGCCCAGCATGGGCTAGCATAGTCAATAACTGAGCGAATATATTGTTTGTATATGAGTGATGTTGTTTCCCGCTGGTGTCCAAAGTTTGTGCCTGTTAGTACCCTAAGCGTGTTAAGTCTTGACGTACATTTGTTTTTAATGTCCTGAATGTGGTTTGCAAAAGATGATGTGTTGTATGTGACCCCAAGTATTTTGGTCCTGTGAGTATGTGGAATGTTGGTGTTGTTTAGTGTAAGCTGTGGAGTTATCTAGTGTTCTCTTGTGTTGCTTGTTAGCAAGGTGATGGTTGATTTTGTGGACGCTACTTTGAGTCTATTGTGTGTGAGCCAGTCTTGTATATTGTTTATGTATGTTTAAAGGTTATTTGTAGCGGTGTCGATGTTGATGTGGGTGGATGTTAAGGTGATATCATCTGCATATGATGATAAGGTAAGCTTGTTATCTATGGGCATTGGAATATTATGCATGTATAAGTTGGATAGTGTTGGTGAGAGAACAAAGCCTTGAGGGACCCCGTTCGGAAAAAGCTTGTTTTTGGATGACTTGCCATTAAATGTGACATGTGAGTATCTTCCTGAAAGATAGTTGCTCAGCCACCTTTAGGTGTTATTGTGCCTGTTTGTGTTGAGTATTTTGTTTATGAGAGGGAAGCGTAGGATAGCATCAGATGCTTTACTAATGTCTATTGTTGCTAATAGTGTACGTTGAACTGGTCGTCTGGAGTTGATGCCATCCATAATGTGCTGCGTGAGGTTAGTGAGTAATGTCGTGGTTGAATGGTGAGGTCTGAATCTATGTTGAGTAGGCGATAGTGGTATGTGTGGGTTGGTGATTTGTAAGATTATTCTTTCTGTTACTTTGTGAGAGCTTGTATTCCCTGTGGGCGAAAGTGTTTAAGGTGTATGTTAGATAGGTTGCTGTTGTTTGTGAATACCAAATCTAGGCAGTTTTTTTTCTCGTGTTTTGTTATTTCTTGTGTGAACAAATTAATCAGCTAGAGCTAGTAGCATCTTTACCTGCTCCTAGTCTTCCCGTGTGGTCCCCTTGACCTTGTGTATACATATATTTTTTCCTATCCTTTTATATTTCATGAATGAAAAGTTAAAATCACCACAGAGAAAAATATTTGGGGTTGGAAAATGTACAGGGTGATTCAAAACTCAGGTTACATAGGGTTTTTCTGTTTCTTTGCAGGTAAATGAGTGAGTTATGAGATGTTATCGAAGGAGGATCGCATTGATGTGATATTCCTAGCTGGCTGCACAAGTGCATTGCCGTTAACGGTGGCTATATCGAACATGTGATGTGACTATTCCCCTGCATCATTACATAATACAGTATTTCCCTATGTAACCTGACTTTTGAATCACCCTGTAGATCTTTTATTCAGTTTCTTACCTCTGTAATGGAATATAAGAATTTTGAGGTTGGCATGTTCGCGGGTGTGTACATTACAATTCGTACCATATTTAATTTTTCAACTTTTGCTGCTACACATTTTACGTAGCTGTTTGAGGTACTTATAGTCATTTCTGCCATATGCCTTTCGCGTGTGTAAATAGCACATCCTCCTTTACGTATCACCGTTCTGTTCTGTCGGCTCGGAGGATGTTATAGTTGTCAATTTGTATTTCTTTCTTGTCAATACAGAACTCTCAGTTTTCACAGTTCGCTTGGCAGTCCTTTAGATGGGTTTCTGTGAGGCATGCAAAATCTGCTCCGGTTTCTTGCACGAGTCCTTTCAGGTATTAAATATTTCAGGTATAAATAAATAAATAAAATAACTAAATCTAAATAGTTGTAGCTAAATTCCGATTGTTTGGGAAACCAAATTTAATATAAAAGAATGATCAATCCAGTTGCAAATATTTTTATTTCCAGAGCTTTTGATAGGAAAAAAAAATTGTTATAACTAAAAAGACTGACTGGAAAAGGGTGTAAACCACAATAAGAGCTATGAAAATTCACAAAACCAAATACTGATGGTTAAAATACTAAAATATTACTCAAAACGAAAAAATAAAGAATCAAAACAATTTGAAAGAATGAACTGACGAAGTGATCAAATTCTATAAAATTATTCAGAAATAAGATATTTTATTGCGAAGAACACTTAAATTGAACACTTATACCTAAATAAGCACCTCCATGTATGTAGACAACCTTGACGTCGTCATGGAGCTTTTTACAAATAGTCTACTGGTAGAACATGCCCGTCATGGACGGGCACATCAGCTAGTTATTAATTAAAGTTATTTTCAAAACAAACCAAATGAATTACAAATGTAACTTTCAAGATTCACATAATAAAATACAAACTTCCTAACCTCAAACAGTCTCCTTTACTAACTCGTTTTACTTCGCTTTTGATATTCAATTAAACTTAACACAATCCTATAAATCAAAATACTAACTTATTTTTCAAAATGCAAGAAAACTTTAACATAAATATATCAAATATTTGAAGCAAAGCTTTATGACAAAATTAAATACAATATAATTATTATTTCATAGTTAAGTTTAAACATATCTTGGATTTACACAATTAATGCTCGCGAATTTCAACAACTACAGCACTCGATCTCGGAACAAAAAAGGCATTCATACAATAGTTTACTTTCACACTACGACACGTTTACCATTCAACACAATCATACACCTACCTAACCAGCATGTTACACATTGACCCCAGTCCTCAGATAAACAAATATAATAGTGTATATGAGGCGCTCCGGACCACAAGCTGCCAAGCGCCAAAATTAAAAAAATGGAGAAAAATGCAGTTAAAGTTCGTCAACTTGCAAAATGCCATAACTTTCGAACCAATAACGATATTTGATTGATTTCGACCATATGTACAGGTCCACAATCTGCTTTCTGACTCACCCACGGGATAGAGGAAGGGTGGGGAATATAGTGGTATAAATAACTCAATTCTGGTCCCACTGGAGCTTGACAGGTTGTGGTTCAGAGCGCCTCATATATTCCCTTTACACTATTAATATTTGTTTTTGTGAATTTTTATAGCTTGTATTGTTGCTTACATTCTTTATCAGTCATTATTTTTGTTTTTTTAGTTGTCATAACTAAATTTTTGGGTTATCTTTACAGTTTTAATAGTATAGATTATAATAGATTATTAAATCAGTCATTTTATAGTTTATTAGATTTTATATTTTATTCGATAAAATAAGTTTTAAATATGTTAAAATTAGTAAAATAAGAGATGAAATTCCAAAGGAAAGTGATAGTTTGTCTAAAATTGTTTCTTGTATTGATTACAAATGTTTAGTGTGTGGGACTGGTAATTTTAATGAATGTAAATTAAAAAATCATCACGTAATTTTAGAAAGGAAATTACCGTATTTCCCGGCGTATAACGCGCACTTTTTTTTCCCCCAAAATACTCCAAAAATCATGTACATGTTAAAATTAACTCATTAAAATTGTACATGTGAAGTGAGGTAGGAGGTATATTTTTTCCTACATTTTTATTTTCCTAAATTTTCTCTTCAAAATAATTTTCTCTTCAAAATTAGGGTGCGCGTTATACGCCGGGAAATATGGTACTTAACCTAGGTTTAGATAACTCGAAGATTATGGATCCGAACTCTGTTATTTTTAATTATTCTAGTAATGTTGTTACTTTGATGTGGGCCTTGGCGAAAGGTTTGATGTTTGCATCGCCTCCCCCTAAATCAGATTACGATAAGTACTTTGTGGCGTTTGAAAAACTGTTTAATAGTTTAAAAAAAATTATAACGTTACTCCAGATTCACAGTTTAGGTTTAAATCCTCGCTTCAAATTTTAGCTTTTACCTCATTTTAGAATTTAAACCTTTCGAGTACAGACATTTTTCCTAAAGAAGATAGGCAGTTATTTATAAAAGGAGCTGCATGGTTGAATCGGTCCTGGAAGTGTGTACGAATATTTTCAATGGTTTTGATATTACGTGGTCGCTCATGGACCCAGGTACTACCCAATATGCGTTGTTCAATCGTATAGTTGCTGCGATCACACATTTGAAATGGTTCTGAAAGAAAAATGAAAATCAGTTCGTATGTTACTGGGGTGACAAGACATTGTGGACACCCTGTAGTTTATGATCGATCTAAATATTTAGTGAAAATGGCAAATTTGCTGAATGATAGGACCAAGTTTAAGGAGATCCAGAGTAATTTGTTGAATAACTTGTTGAAATTGCAAGATAAATTGAGTAGACTTTTGCGTAGACTGAAAAAACAGTAACGCCATATCAAATGAGAATTATAATTTTTGTTTTCCACTGGATCACAACCAGGTATAATGTATAGATTGCTTAAGATATCATACATAAAGAAAACTTTCTAGTTAGATCTATTTTATTAGCAATTAATACGTTTAATTATAATGGAGCAACATTTTTTGTTAATATTTTATCTCCCCCAGCTAGTAATGAGTATATAGTTAAAGACTTCTTTACTTTTGGAAATAAAATTTTTAATATTCATGGTGATAATTTATTTATGGTTAGTTCTGATGTTTCTTCCTTGTTTATCAATTGTTTCGTCTAAGCCTTAGACGAAACAATTGATATTTTTTTGATTTGTTGTTTCAAAACGAGCAGCTTACTCGGGGTGATACAGACAGGGAAAGTGCTACGAAACTGATGAATACGGCAACTGAAGATGGGATATTTTTGTATAATAATAAGCAATATACCAGCGGTTCGCAACGAAGGCGCCACCGCTCCCCAGTGGGCTGGGCGTTCGAGAATCTTAGAGGGGGGGGCTAGGAAACTGTAAAATTGTTACCTTCTATTAATAAATCACTTATCATGTGAGGGGGCACTAGTAAATATTGATGGATATAATGGGGCGTTGGCCTGAAAAAGGTTGGGAACCACTGCAATATACGATGGTGGATGGAGTTCAGATGGGTAGCCCTTTGGAGCCAACCTTTGCTAACATCTATTTGTGTCATCAGGAAGTGAACTGGTTGTCTGATTGGAAAAATTTAGGCCTGTTTATTATCGCCGGTATGTGGACCATACCATTTTGTTGTTTGAATCGCATCAAAAGCCTGTGAAGCTCCCATAAATAACGATAATAACAAATTTTGGAAATTTGTTAAGAATCAAACGGGTGTCAAAAGTGTCCTCCCTCCGACAATCGATGGGGTGTCGGAGGATGATGAATTTGCAAAGCTGTGGAAAAACCACTAATCTAACATTCTTAACAGTGTGGGTAGGGATAATCTTAAGATAGATTGCAGCGAAACGACTGTGAGAGGGACAAGGGAAAATACTTTGATATCAGTTCCTGAAGTAAAGAGGTTAATTAACGAATTAAAGACTAGTTCTGCGTCAGGGGTAGATAACCTATCGAATAAGCACTTAAAATATGTCAATGACGTAGTATGTCTGCATATATCATTGCTTCTATCAGCCATGCTTGCTCATAGCTATATCCCTGCAGAGTTCATGAGGGTATGCATCTTGCCCCTGGTCAAAAGTAAGTATGGACACATTCTGTCCAGCAATAATTACAGGCCTATTGCTGTCGCCTCCTGGTTATCGAAACTACTAAAAAAACTCCTGTTATTCCGATTAAATGATTACCTATAGACATCTCCTAATCAGTTTGGTTTTAAAAGGTCCCACTCAACTGACCTGTGTATCTTTGTACTTAAAGAAACAATTTCTAAATACATTGACAGTAATTCAACTATTTATAGCTGTTTCCTAGATATAAGTAAGGCATATGATAGAGTGAATCACAATATTTTATTTAAAAAACTAGAAGATAGGAAGGTTCCCATGTACATATTAAATTTATTAAAATTTTGGTATTCCCACCAATCTTTTACAGTTAGGTGGGACAATGTACCATCCGAATGGTTTGGCTCCTCTTGCGGGGTGAGACAACGCTCCTTGCTCTCCCATATGCTGTTTAATGTGTATATTGACAGATTAATTACTTCACTTAATGAGGCAACAGTTGGACACCGATGATATGGTGTTAATAAGTCTCTCTGTTAAAGGTCTGGATCGGCTACTAAAAGTCTGCGAAGTGTATTCGCAGAAACATGATATTCTTTTTAATGTCACAAAAACTAAGGTTATGCAATTTCATCCTAAAAGCTACAATCAGCCAGATGACATTAGGTTTAAAATGAAAGGTGAAGTAATTGAGGAAGTACAAGAGTTTAAGTATTTGGGTCAAACTATTACCAGCTCCTTGAGTGATGACTCAGATATAAGAAAACAATCTCGAAACCTTTGTGCTAAAGCGAATATGACTATAAGGAACTTTTGGTTCTGTAGAAATGAAGCTAAATACACTCTCTTTCGTACTTTCTGCAGTAATATATACGGACAGCAACTCTGGGTGAATTATAAAAAAGGTTCTGGCAGAACTCTAAATTTGCTGTACAACAGGTCTTTTAGACTCTTACATAAATTACCCCCGAGATGCTCAGCTTCGCAAATGTTTGCTACCCGCAATGTCCCGAGCTTCCCAGAGGTAACAAGACGTGCTCAATGCAGTCTTATGCAAAGAATTAAAAATCAACCAACCCGATTATCCAAGCTATCCATGAGTCCTGCCATTTATCCTCTAAGCTATGGACTTTTTGGTACGAAAACGTCTGTCTGTAGCTTCACTTAACTTCGACATTACTGTATTATTTCTAATCAGTTGTATATATTTTTATCATTAGTATATGAACTGTCATTGTATTAATAATATTTGTCATACGGACTATAGTCTGCCAATAAACCTTTTCATTTTCATATGCTCCAATTATAATTCCTTTTATAATGAAATAATTTTTATTACAAATGATTTGACTTCAAATTACTACTCACAGAACTTCATTGACAAATATGTTCGTGTGGCTTTGAATAATACTTTTGAGCCTATAGAAGGAGTTTTTACAGTTCCTACGAAAATATTGTATTTTAAACTTCCATATATGGGATCGGAGAGTATAATTTTGAAGCGGAAACTGAGAAAACTGGTTAGAATATTTTATCTTTAAGTGCAATTTTAATGTATTATGACTCAATAATCGAATTTGAGATTTTCTTAAGGTTAAAGAAGCACTGCCTACCCTTCTGCGTTCGTCTGTAATTTATAAATACAATTGTAGTGGATGTAATTCCACGTATGTAGGAATGACGTCACGTCAACTACACGTCAGAATTAATGAACATAGAGGGCGCAGCAGTCGTACAGATTCTCCTCTTAGTAACCCGTCAAACTCAAATATTAGAAATCACTCAGAGGAAACGAGACATCCTGCGAGGATGGATAATTATACAGTATAGTCCTTTCTGTGTCCCTAAACTCGATTTGGGTCTTATGGAAACTATTTCAATCTTTAAACATAAGCCAGATCACAATGAGTATATCTCGTTTAACGTGCTAAATATTCTTAGGTAAGGTGTATTGATTTTGTATTTTTGTAATTTAATCTTATCCTAGCTTCATCCTTAATTTTTTTAAATTAATACTTTTATTTTTTAGTTTTAATTCTTAAAGATTTTAATGTATGGACTTGATTTATTCTGTTGTTAATATACTGTAATTATTTTTAGAAACTAGCGATGATGATAGAAGTTCCTGTCGAAAGTTCTGAAAATAAAGATGTTTGCAATTGGATTGGTCATTTTCTTATATACTGTATATATATACAGGGTGTCCGAGAATTATCTGTACAATTTTTGGCTGTTATTAAAAGTCAACCATGAAGTGTAGAAATTCCAGTGTTGTCCCATTTTACAGAAAATCTCATTAAGTTTTTTCTGATACCACGTTTTGACAAGTTTTTTAGAAATGTACGCGGGTGACAGACATTGATGATTTAAAAGCAAGAATCACAGCTGCTATTGAGCGAATTGATGTGGATATGCTGCGGCGTACATGGCAACATTTGGAGTATCGATTGGATGTTTTGCGAATCACTAATGGTGCACATATCGAATGTTTGTAACAACGTTACTTTAATAAAAGAAACTTTTGAAAATACAGATTCTAAATAATCTTGTTTAAGAATTTTACGTGTGTTATCAAGAATTTTATTAAAAGATAAAATTGTACAGATAATGTTCGGACACACTGGAATTTTTAAAAAACTTGTCAAAACTTGGTATCAGAAAAAACTTAATGAGATTCTCTGTAAAATGGAACAACACTGGAATTTCTACACTTCATGGTTGACTTTTAATAACAGCCAAAAATTGTACAGATAATTCTCGGACACCCTGTATATATATATATATATTATATATATATATATATATATATATATAAGAAAACACTCAGGATTTACGACTGTCTCCACATATAAATTAAGAAAAGATTAGATAAGTAGTATTATAACGTAACTCTGCAGCAATTTCTCCAAACATTTACTCCTATACTTAGTCCTCCCTCTACTTGACGGAGACGTCTCTGGTTGCATTGTGCCCCGCATAGCATGAGCAATCATTGAGCAACCCATATTTTAATCACTTGCCTGATACATCTGAAAGGGAGACTCCAAAATTTGCAGTAGCAACAGCGGGTGATCATCCATAAAAAAATTCTCATTCTCCATAAAGGACAGGTACACGGAGATAGATACAGAGACCTCCTACTGATACACCTCACCGGAGAGAGATTTTCTCTACTCTCGTAGTGGCACAACACCACGAAGTATGAACGACTCACTATATCACTTGCCGCATAAACACCTTTCATGGCGGGAGACCCAAGTTTAAACTAGGCGACACTCAAAGAGTTGGCAGGTATATTACACACGACAGACATTCAATTACGGGAAACAGGCTCACACATTTACCTGCTTCGTCAACATGCCTAAGAATAGAGTAGATAAGTATTTTGTAGAAATTATTTTTTTCTTCTAATACTTCCTACCAATTTTTCTTAATGAACAAAAAACCCTTCAAAAAAAATGCATAACATGGATTGGGTGAGGTAGAGTTGCGTTTCTGCTACCACTAATTTTTCCTCTTCTTTTTTTTGGATAACACTTAATCCTTTTTGAGCCTGCCTGGAGTGAACTATGGGGGTCTTTGTTGGCCCAATACGTCGGTAATTAGAGCTGTAAATATTTTGTATAAAATCAAAAACCATATGTTCAATGCCAAGTAATTGATATACGATCAGTACAAATATATTATTATGTTAGTTTATACAACGGTAATATCTAGTATATTATTTCTATGTGCGCATAGCATAATCGTAAAGCTAGTTTTTCTATTCTTCTCTTTATAATAAAATTTCCTTGGCTACTTTTCCGAGTCAAGGTACTTTCTTCAACCTTTTTCCGTACCCGGCTGTGGAGGGGAGAGAACCTTATGCTTCTCTATCTAGTATTCTACTGTTGCTAGAATAATTAAAAAATGCGCTAGTTTAATAAGAGGAACCTCCCCGAGTGGACTGAAAGGTCATTGAGGTTTCCTCTTGTCCTTGTAACTGTAAACAATCAAAATTCGCGCAACCTATTTTCGTTATTCATTTAATTTGCAACTGCATTTCACGTAACTTAATTAATAAGCTGCTGCACAATATAATTAATCAGTCATTCAATTCAAATCTCATTTATGCATTCAATCGATAGTAACATAATTCAAAGCACTTAAATTCATTAACTGTAAAACTCTTTCTTTTCTTGTTTTGTTTAATTAAAGGACAATCCAATGAAGATTTTTATTTCCTTTATTATTGACATTATTATTCTGACTGAAAGATCATATGGTGAAGTCAACCTACCTCAATCAATCAATTATTTAACTACCTTAATTACATTGAGTAAGGGCCACCGTTAGTTGGCCAGTACATATGTATATTTCTTGTTACACCTAGTGTATGTCTTATACATGTATAAATAGAACGGATCTTTGCCGTTTTATGTACTGTTTTCGATTTTGTTTAAAATAAGATATTTAATGTGGATTTTTACGCTGATTTAAAAAATGTAAGTCTTTGTTTGGAGAAATGAGCGGTTCAAAAGTTATGTTTGTTATTGTAATTTTGTATGGGATATAATGCCGTTAGGTTAATTGAATACTCGGTTAGGCAACTGTATGCACTTGACGATTGGTTAGGTTAAGTTGTGATATTTTCGTTAAAACTAACGAAAATATCACGACTTAACCTAACCAATCATCAAGGGCGTACAGTTGACCTAACCGGGCATTCAGTTGACCTAACCGGGCATTCAGTTGACCTAACCGGGCATTCAGTTGACCTAACTGGGCATTCAGTTGACCTAACCGGGTATTTAGTTGACCTAACCGGGCATTCAATTAACTTAACCGGACAGAAAAATAACGGTCGAAATCTATTCACACAAATACTTAGTGACATAAGCCAATATTACTAAAGAATACAATAACTCTTGTATTAGTTTTCAGTTGTATTGTTATAGTTTTTGACCTAATACAAAATTACAATAACAAACATAACTTTTGAACCGCTCATTTCTCCAAAGAAAGACTTACATTTTTTAAATCAGCGTAAAAGTCTACATTGAATATCTTATTTTCAACAAAATCGGAAACGGTACATGAAACGGAAAAGATCCAATAAAACAATACATTGTATTATTGCCGGTCTCATATGCTAAACATTGCGCCAAGGTCCCCGACTGCATTATTATTATTATTATTATTATTAATAATAATGATGATGATAAAAAGTTGACAGTATTCCATTGAAACTATTCTTGCATTGTTCCTGCACACATAAATGAAGAAACATTAGATTTTATTTTTTAAAAAGTCTCTTTGACAGTAGTTTCGTTCAATCAAGCAACAGTGGAGGAAAAATTAGAGGAAATAATTGTCGCTCTGAGAAATCTCAAACTAGTAAATATTTCTTGAAACGTATCACAAGCAAAAAAGTTCTTAAAAGATTGCACTTGGGACACAAAAGTTCATAACTTGAAAACTTCAAGTTCAGATAAAAACTGCACTGAAGTAATTATAATGTTTAGAGTTTGCATTATTTTTACGTGTGTAAAGTTACATTCGTATATTAAGGTTAACATATTCTAATATTTTTCATATTAATTTTAAAATCTATGAATATGTCGCTTCTTTCTGCTTTGGAACCATTTTCAGTTGCCACTTACTCGTTATATTCCCATACTTTGTAACTGATTTAAAAATGTAAAATCAAAGAATGAAAGTGAATAAAAGTGCTCAGTGATGACCATCATGCGGGATACGTCCTTGGACCATCGGTCCATTCCATATTAAGCTTTGAATGGTTCCATACATAGTAACATTTTTTCTTTCAGATTTCGAGCAAGTTCTTAATGAAATATAAATTTGCTTCGAAATTTATTTCAAGAGCCGTCGAATCTCTCGAATTCTTTCTCCTTTTCCCATACAAAAAAAATCAAAAATTTAATATCGAATGTGGAATAATCCTCCATTCCAATTCTGATTTTGATTCTAGAATCGAAAATGAAATACGTTCCGAGATCAAAATTGTTCAGTTACGAAGTTTATCTTTATTAAAATGAATGTAAATTGCAGTTTACAATACTCTTATTTTGGTTAATAATATTCTATCTTAGGAATATTATTATATCTTAAGAAATAAACTGTGAGTGTTTTATCTACTGTCTCTGTTGAACTAAACGAACTACTAAATACTGCGCTTTAATTCATCAAAATAGCTAATGAAAATAATACAAACATACTTGTTAATACTCACTTTTATCAGGTTCGTTAATTTTTCTGGGCGTTTTTAGCAACAATTTTTTCTTCGGACTTTGTAGGTTTTTACAGTGAACTTCTACAATTCCCACAAATGATGACAGTAATGACAGTAACAATTTTATATTTTAATATTTTATACATTTTATATAATAATGACTATGTACATATAAATTGCGTTTATTGACATTTGTTATTGCATTT
>JAJOZX010000353.1:370000-462500 GCA_023014485.1 Bathynomus jamesi
TAAATAAGTATTATTAATAGTTAAAACATGTATTAATCTTAAATTATCACTACTGACATGACAAATACAAGGTCACCATTGAAGGCACTATACCAATACCATACAAAGAAACCAATATTATACACGAGAGATAAGAACTGAACAATCCCAAGAAATGTGTTTTTAATACTAGATTACACACGAGAAATTAATAATTAGTAAACAATATTAATGGACATTAATCCTAGATTTTTTTTAGTATGCCATTATTAATCGGGATTTCAATTTGGTTTTAAACAAATTTTCATTCACAATATTTTTTATATCGGCATGCAAGTCATTCTATAGTTTCAATCCAATGAAAATGGGTAGTTTTTGAGATGAAGACAATCTAAATTGAGGTATAACAAGCTTTGATCTATTTCTGGTCTGATACGAGTGGATTTCTTGATGAGTTACAAAATATCTATTTACCCATTGTGAATTAATGATTTTGTTCTTACACTTGTAAATAAAAATAAAATACATCCTTAATTTCCTTAATTTCACTTTCAACCTATAACCATTCAAACAACAGTGGAGAGTAGGAAAGGAAGAATATGTTGTATTCTCAAACTAAAGGCTAGACAGGGAACATCCTCAACCCTGAAGGAAAGTAGCTTTGTTGTGAAAGGGCCAACACTGTTCAACCAGCTGTCCAAGGAAATACGAAACACAACTGGTGTAGTGGTGGAAATCTTTTAAAAAGACTAGAGACCTGGCTCAGAACATCACCAGATGATCCGGGGGGTACCTAGTTGTGTGAAATGGAGCGCACAAGAAACCAAATCTATTCTTCACCAGGCCAACTCAAGAGAAGGGGGAACAAACCTGACCTCCGTTAAATGAAGAATCATCGCACGGAACACCTGAAGATTGAAAGGTGTATATATATATATATATATATATATATATATATATATATATATATAATATATGTATATATATATAATATTAATATATATTATATATATATATATATATATATATATATACTGTATATACATAAGGTGTCCCGGAAAAGTGACCCTATTTTCATTTGCCCGTTATTTTATAATGGATATATATTTTATAACGAGTTTCTTCTTCAGAAAGATAACAGATTGAGGGTTTTACTCCACATATACCTCTATGCATATACCTATACATTTCTAATGGCTGAACTCTCAAACAGTAATGCCGCGTTTACAGCTTGAACAGAAAAATCAAGATCGTTGAGTGGTTTCATGTAACAAATTCTGTGACGCAGGTGCAGAGGAACGTTTGCGGAGAGTATGGATGCAGAGATCCACCCGATAGAAAGACAATATCACGAATTGTTAGAAAATTTCAAACAAAAGGAAATATAAGCAATCAACATAAGGGTAATAGTGGTAGGCAACGATCCACAAGAACTGTACAACACGTAAATATGGTTCAGGAACTTATTGTGCGCAGTCCGCAGGAGTCAATTCAACGTTTGACAACAGAAGTAGGTATTTCACGAACGTCTGTGTATCGTATACTTCGTACCGAATTAAACCTTTTTCTCTACAAATTTCATTCACAAGCTTCACTGACTAATGTTCTAAAACAAAAACGAATGCAATTCGCAACATGGATGCTAGCAAAGTTAGAAGAGGCTGAGTTTTTGAAACACAGCCACTTCACTGGCGAGTGTTATGTACATCTGTCTAGGAAGATTAATAAGCAAAACTTTCGTTACTGGGGAAGTCATGCTGGCGCTCCAATGGAGTTCCAGGTAGTGTTGCTAAACTCAACATTTGAGTTGCTGTTGGGTGGTATGGTGTAGCAGGTCCCTACTTCTTTGAGAATGAAATTGGAAAAGCAGTAAAGCAGATTTCTACTTACCACAACTAATTAGTTTGTCCCGTAAAAGAAATAACCGCAACTTTTTGATGAAGCATTTTTACATAAAAGACAGACAGGATCTTTTCTACCAAGCCTTAGACATTTGAAGACCTAAAGACCAAAGTCTATGAGGTAATCACTAACATCCCAGCTGAGATATTTCCTAAAATTATGTCAAACATTTGTGTAAGGTTGAATATTATGTTAGAAAAAAAATGGCGATTATGCGAAACGTGTTGTTTAATTAAGGTTAATAAAGTTCTATTTTACGTACCTATTGCGTTTGTCTTTGTGATTAGATTCTTTTTTTTTAGCTTAGAACATTTATTTCGAAATAGACTTTTTCGGGGGACATCTGATATGTATATACGAGGGTGGGCTGAAAAGTGATGCCTCCACTTGAATAATTCTCGATTGTGTAGAGGTAGCAGGATAAAATCGGTTTTGTGTTGTAATTTAATATCCCTACCCCATTCCAGATTATGTAGAGGTAACCAGATAAAACCGATTTTGTGTTATAGCCTAATATAGCCTACACTTATTCCACACGTTGGTTCAATATCGATTATAAGGGAAAGGAGTAAAGACGTTCGCTTCAAGCAACGTGCCATAATTTAATTTTTGACCGCGGAAAGTGTTGCTCCCATAGACATTCATCGGCGAATGCAAACTGTGTACGGCAAACAGTGTGTTGATGTAAGTACCGTTTGACGTTGGGCGAGGCAGTGTAAAGAAGGAGAAGCAGGGCAAGAAGATTTGCGAGACAAACAGCGAAGTGGAAGGCCTGTAACGGCAACCGACGAGTCTCATAGGAACTACGTTGACGAACTGATTCGTGGAAATCGTCGCATTAAACAAAATGAAATTGCGCCAATGCTCGATATCTCCAAAGAGCGAGTGGGACACGTTATCAGTATTCTCGGTTACTGAAAGGTCTGCGCCAGATGGGTGCCTCGCATGCTCACTGCCGAGATGAAACCTGAGACTACGCATTTTCCAAGAAAATCTGCAGCGCTTCGAAAATGAAGATGAATTTCTGAACAGCATTTTGACAGGAGACGAGACGTAGGTCCACCATTATGACCCTGAAAATATACGGCAATTCATGTAATATCGGCACAAAAATTCACTGCAACCAAAACAATTCAAATTTCAAAAATCGGCTGGAAAAATGATGATGACTTTTCTGGGATATCAGTATTGTTGTTCTCGAAGACTTTATGGAAAGAGGGCCAGCAATCAACTCCGCACGTTATACTGAAACTCCGAAGAAGTTGAAAAAGGGTTAGCACCCACTAAAACGCTAAAACGCAGTCATTGTTCCCAATGACAACGCACGGCCTCACACCAGTGTTCAAACGCGAGAAGCAATTGAGGATCTGCAATTCACCGTCTTGCCGCATCCACCATATAGCCCCGATTTAGCCCCATGCGATTTTCAACTCTTTCGTAAACTTAAAGAACATCCCCATGGAAATCACAACGAGTCCGACGAAGAAGTTAAGGCCGCTGTGAAATTTTGGTTTCGTAGCCAAAGCTCCGAGTTTTATTAGGATGGATTTCAAAAACTTATTTATCGTTGGCGAAAATGTATGGAGGTAGAGGGTGATTTTATAGAAAAGTAAATGTATCGTTTTGAAGAATAAACTCGTAAGGTACATATCTGCTTTTGTTTCGATAAAATCATCCTTCAACCCATTTAAAATTTATTTGGGTGGAGGCATTACTTTTCAGCCCACCCTCGTATATGAATCATAGTGAACACGTGTTCTCATCATTACGATATATATATATATATTAGGGCCCTGCGAAGCTTCGAGATTCGATTTGATTTCGACTAGGGAAGGAGGGTTCTATTTGATTTCGAATCGGGAGAGAGTATTCGATTTGATTCGTTAGCATGGGCTCCGATTCGATATTTTCGAATCTCCATTAAGTCCGGTAAACAACATCAGTGATATTTTGAAGAACACTTTCGTAAATAAACCCTTTTCTTTTTCCTGAGATTATAATCCAATCTATATACTGAGACCAATCTGTCGTGCAATAACACTTTTATCATACTTTAATACCATTATTCCTCCCGATGATCAAATACTTAATAAATTTTTTTTAGAAGGATTTACCTTGTCTTTTGTTCTCAAGAAGATTTAATTCATTTTATGCTTACTTCTAATTACACTGATCAACAAAGATTTTTCATCAGAGTAAACTTTGTGGTGGCTGGATAGCATTTTTCACGCTGATTCCAGAACTGCATTCAGAATTTTTGTAGCACGTATAGTTTTCAAGATGAAGGCATATATATAACTACACAGATTTAACCATTTTAAATAGGCAAAATACTAATATTTCAACATTTGATTGTGTTTATTTTATTGTGTTTTTTTAGTTTATTCATCTTATTTATTTCAATTATCTTAATTATACATCTTATGTATTTCAAGTGTGAGCTTTTACGTCTAGCAGCATTGTGATTCAGGCAACAACGTTGTGCTTTGTGTGTCAGAAGATCAGTCCAGTCCAAGAACTTGTTGTGTCAAGTTGGTGTACATTTTTTTTGAATTTATAGTTTGCTCAGGTCAGTCAACATGCCTCGACAATGTAAGAATGACCCCGACAAGTTCTGTTTCGTATGCGGCCAGTTCACAACTAAAACACAGCGACGAAGTATCACAACCGACATTAAGAAAATATACAAGCTATACTTTGGTTGCCATCTAGGTGACCAAGATAAACCATGGGCGCCACATCAAATCTGTTCTGGCTGTTCAAATGGATTACGTGATTGGCTTAACAAAAAGAAAGCTTCAATGCCATTTGCCATACTCCATGATATGGAGGGAGCCGAGAGATCATCATGAAGACTGTTATTTTTGTAGTGTGAACTTAATGGGGTTTTCTGCCAAGAACAAACACCAGATTGTATATCCAAACTTGGATTCAGCACGTAGACCAGTAAACATGATGAAACATTGCCATTCCAATTCTCCCAAGTGATAGGCTAGATTCTATCATAGATGACATGGAAAGTGATGAAGGTGCAACTGGCGTTTCCGGACCATCTACAGAACCAGAGTACACTTTTGAAGGTAGACATTTAGAGCCTAAAAAGCTAACCCAAGGACAGTTGAATGATCTTGTTAGAGACTTATCGCTGTCTAAAGAGAAATCAGAGCTTCTCGCCTCAAGACTAAAGGAGAACAATTTACTTGAGAACAATGTTCGTATTAGTTACTACCGAAAGCGGAATTTTAGAATTAACAGCATTCTTTTCAGTAGACGGTCCTCTCTGTTATTGCCATGACATCAATGGACTATTTACAGCCATATCTCAGACGTATGTGGCATCTGAGTGGCGCCTCTTTATTGATTCGTCGCAGAGAAGCCTGAAAGCAGTTCTTTTGCATAATGGTAATATAATGCCATCCATCCCCATTGCCCATTCCGTCCATCTAAAAGAGACATATGACAATATGGATATACTACTTAAGGCAATCAAATACGACAGTCATCAATGGAATGTTTGTGGAGATCTAAAAGTTATAGGAATGCTTATGGGTATGCAGTCAGGATTCACAAAATTTTGTTGTTTCCTTTGCCTGTGGGACAGTCGCGCCACTATAGAACATTACACCAAAAGTGACTGGCCACTTAGGTATACATATGTCCCAGGGATAAGCAATGTCCAGTCTGTCCCTTTAGTGGATCCCCAAAAGATCTATCTGCCACCTCTTCACATTAAACTTGGTTTAATGAAGAATTTTGTTAAAGCAATGGGTAAAGTCAATTCTGAAGGGTTCCAATACCTTTCAAGGAAATTTCCGAAGGTTACTGCAGCAAAATTGAAGGAAGGAAATTTTGTTGGGCCACAAATAAGGGAGGTTTTGAATGACACTGAATTTGAAAAAGTCCTAAGTCCGCTGGAATTGAAGGCTTGGCTGGCGTTCAAATGGATATGTGAAAACTTTCTTGGAAGCAACAAGTCACCTGCGTATAAGGATGGAGTCAAGAACCTCCTTGATGCCTTCAAAGAAATGGAGTGTCGAATGTCGTTAAAAATTCACTTCCTGCATTCCCACTTAGATTTCTTTCCTGAAAACCTTGGTGCAGTGAGTGACGAGCAAGGAGAGCGCTTCCATCAAGATATTCAGATGATGGAGAAGCGCTACCAAGGATATTGGAATGAAAGCATGATGGCGGACCATTGTTGGATGATGTATCGTGACAATCCAGGCCAAATTTGCAAAAGGAAATCACACTCACAGCGCTTTTAATAAAATAATGTATATATTCTTTATTTATAAGTACATTGAATAAGGTATATGATGTATTTGTTGTTTAGCATTCATAAGTGTGATCTATACATCCATAAATGTTCTTATAGCAATATCAAAAACTTAAAAATATCAAAACCAGTGTATCTATATAACTGTACGTGCTAGAAACAAAATAAAACCAGATTCGGAATCAGCGCGAAAAGTGCATTAAGAAAAGTGTGATCATGTTTGTGATGAGAAAAAAAATTTCATTTTGTTGGCCAGTGTTATGTGTAGAAACACTTATCTATTTGTGTACACTTGATTCGATTCGATTTGAATTGCTTGGGTTTATTTGATTCGAGATTCGATTAAAAAAAAATTATGATTCGCAAGGTCCTAATATATACTACATATATCTTAATGATGAGAACGAGTGTTCTATTAATTTTTTATAGAATTAAATAGATTTAATTTATTATCGAATCGTTTGTTAGAAAAATGGTAAAAGAAAAAACAAGAATTGAATACCAACTAAAGAATATAGACAAAAGATAGAAAATACAAACGAAGATAGAAAAGATGACGAAAACATTACGGTATTTAAACTATTGTACGTAAACTCACGACAGTGAGAAACATCACAAGTGAGAGAATCTTCTGCAGAATCTTCAGTTAGGAAGGCAAAATCGAAATAGTGGAGAAAATATAGTCTTTAAGCTGCAGTTGTTTCCCGATACAAAGAAGAGATATTTTCAAAAAACAAAAGAGAAGCGGAGAAAGGATGAAAAACATAGGAAAAAGGGTAGAGGAAAATTGATGAAGAGAAGTCTTGATTTGGAATGACTGAAATGGATGTTGTTCTTCATTTGTTTCACAATTGTACGAGAAACGGAGTCCCCTCCCTCCCCTCCCAAATTTTTCTCTTTTAATCCCCCCCCCCCCTCCATCGATTCTTCATAGTTCAGCAATTCCTTTCCATAAAGCTCTTGTCCACCCCACAAAAGATGTTTTTACTGGATCTTTATACATAAAGATCTCCTTACGAAAAAAGTGTTTCTTTTGAAGATTCATTTTTCCTCAAGAAAATGTATGTATGTATGTATGTATGTATGTATGTATGTGGGCGTGTTCACATACAGGGAGTTGACAAAATTAAATAGACACCTTCGGTTTTTCTACAGTTTTTGATCTGATAATAAAGGTCACTAATAATCAATTTATTGGATCACTATATTTAGAATCGTGTTGCTTTCTCCTTTGCATTGTGCAAAGCTGAGACACATTTTGGCATTCCATTGATAAAATTATTCATTTGCTCTTGAAGAAAATCATCGGGGTGTCTATTTAGTTTTGTCAAACCTCTGTCCTGTACATACGTCATAAATGCTATTAAAAATATTTAAAAGTTAGACAAACTGTACACCAACGTGTAAGGCTTATATATATATATATATACATACTAGCTTGCCCGACCGTCAAAAAATTACAGGTGGCGTTTTGTAAAATCCCCACGTGAGCGGCAAAAACCTTGGGGTCATTGACGTTTGTTATTGTTGTTATTGTTATTATTATTATTATTATTGCAATCCTCAAGGCTAGCATTTGTACCCTCACTCTGAAGCTACAGGACCCCAACACCCCCAGTATATTCACTGGAAAGAAGGGAGAAGCACACCATTATTTACACTTGGAAAATAATAGAGGAACTAGTCCCTAATCTTACTTTGAACCCAATAACCACTCAAACAACAGTGGAAAGTAGAAAAAGAAGCATAACGTCGTGTTCTCAAATTAAAGGCTAGTCAGGAAACATCCACAACCCTGAAGGAAAATAGCTTTTTTGTGAGAGGACCAAGCCTGTTCAGCAAGCTGCCCAAGGAACTAAGGAACACGAGTGGTGTAACGGTGGATATTTTCAAAAGAAGACTAGATGCCTGGCTCTGAACAATTCCAGATGAGCCGGGCGTACCTGGCTACGTGAAGTGGAGAGCACAAGAAACCAACTCTCTTAATTTACTTCACCAGGCCAACTCTAGAGAAGGGGCAACAAGCTTGATCTTCGTGAAATGAGGAATCATCGCATGGAACATTTGAAACGTTGAAAGGTACGAGTATATATATATATATATATATATATATATATATATATATATATATATATATATACACACACACACCGGGTGGCGCAAAAGTCAGGAACCATAGGCACATTTTAATAATTTGTTTTTTAATATGTGTTTTGTTCTTTTCAGATTTGTTGTTGAACCTATGGCACAGAAATTGACAATAGATGAACGGGTGGAAATAGTTTTAATGTGTGCAAGGCGTGGTAACACACACCGATCAGTTGCTACTGCTTTTAATGACAAATACTGTACCTTGAGAGGCCGCCAGTTGTTCAGGCATCAGTTGGAAAATTGTTCACTCCCTTCAAAGAAACGGGAAGTGTTCATGATCGACCGCGTAGTAGCCGGCCAAAAAGTTCAACCGATGCAGCAACACCACTAACGGTACTCAATCACCTCGAAAAGAGCCCACGTAAGTCCTTAAGAAAGTTATCCCAGGAAACGGGTGTCTCCAGAAGATCCATTCAACGAATTCTTACAATACATCGTTTCCACCCCTACAAAGTCCAACTCGTTCAGGAACTGCACGGTGACGACACAGACCGTCGTGTAGAGTTCTGCCAGTGGTTTCTACAACATCGACAGCTACAACGAAGGATCATATTCAACGACGAAGCGATATTTCACCTCAGCGGTCGTGTCAAGAGGCATAATGCACGCTATTGGGCCGTGTAACATTGCCTGTTACACGGCAATGTAACAGGTGAAACATATCTGTATATGCTGCAAACATTTCTAATGCCCATACTGGACGACATTCTGTTGGCAGAACGGGCGGAGATGTGGTTTCAGCAGGATGGTGCACCATCACATTTCGCAACCATCGTCCGGAGCTCTTTAGATGAGACATTCCCAAGCAAGTGGATCGGACGGCGAGGGCCCGTCGAATGGCTACCTAGGTCTCCAGACCTCACGCCTCTTGACGTTTTCTTGTGGGGCCATCTCAAGTCGGTAGTCTATGCTGATCGACTCAGAACCATACGTTTTCTAAAGGATAAACTCACATCCAAGTGTGCCAAAATCAGTACCAATGTGTTAAGGAATGTTCAAATATCATGCATTCAACGCATCAGAAAGTGTCTCCAAGTGGAAGGTCACCAATTCGAACATTTATTATAATTTAATAAAATGTGCCTATAGTTCCTGACTTTTGCGCCACTCTGTATATACTCATACCTTTCAAAAGAGTAGCCATAAAGTCTGGAAACATAGGAAATTTTCCTCAGAACTGTAGGTTATCTTTAACGGAGGAAAAAAATTATTGTAATATATCCTATGTTTTCAGACTTTATGGCCACTCTGTACAGTGTATATATATATATATATACTTATTCTCTTTCATACACGAGACTGCTTTTATGTGCTTTCATAAAAGCGTAAAACGATTCCTTGTACATACAATTCCGGCTTTACGACTTCCTCTTCATTATATAATCAAGAATAAAAAGAAAAAATAATCACTGAACTTTTTCTTTTCATAAATGAGGATAAACAAATTTGGATATAAACATTTACAAAGACTCACTTTTTAATATAAAGAAATTATGTTAGTCGGAAATATAATTTCATTCTATATTCCTAGCTACATGACTGATTATATCTATATACGTGTGTGTGTGTGTGTGTGTGTGTGTGTGTGTGTTGTGTGTGTGTGTGTGTATGTGTGATAAGTAACTCCCTATTTTAAAATTTGTATAACTTCCATATTTCTTACTCAGTTTTAATGAAACTAATTGTAAATTACTCAGTTTTACTGAGGTTTTCATTCACAAACATTCACATGCACTTTACACTTCTACATATGCTCCTACATTATTACAACATTTCCTTAGACAAACAGGTATGTTGTTTACTGCTGCTCACAACGCGTTCAGGAAATTGTGAACATGGTTAATTCTTTCCCCCAACTTCTTCCTTAACCCAACCCCACAGAAAGAAGTCACAAGGTGTTAGATCTGGGCTGCGAGCAGGCTATTTAGGCGCACCACGTCTTCCAATTCATCGTCCTAGAAATAGGGAAGTTATGCGAATTTTAAAATAAGGAGTTACTTATCATACACCCTGTATATGTATATAAATAGAGTGTTTAATACCCGTGTCGCCGGTCGTTTGATTGCTCGACTGTCGATAGCTTGCTGCACGATTTGTTTTATAACTATGTCAAGCGTTAGTGACCATCTGTTCGTATATATCTGAATTACCTGAAAACTAAATTCATCGCAGAAGGTATAAAAGTTGTCGATTTCGCTTGTTTTTATCCGTTTCTTTGTCGTTCTGCAGTCTTGGCCGAATACACAGAAAAGAAAAAAATTAAATTGAAGTTGACATAGTCTTTTTCTCAGGTAATGTAGACCCTTTCTCATATAATATAGATGTTTCGTGTAAAAGTAAAAAAGTAAAAGAGCAGAACCATATTCTCTTTCATTTGAAACCATCGATTGAGACACCGAATCGTTTTTGCCATCTGCAAATTTCCGCCGCAAACACCACGCATAGGATTTAACAATGGAAAAAAATTTGTAGAAAAATACCACCAGCGCACTCTTGGAGGGAAGAATTTACGCATTCCCAGCGAGCTAACAATACCACTTTCTCAAAATGTTAAAAAGATTGACGCACAAAATCGTACAAATACCAAATTAATGAAACAATTTAATCTTACTTAAAGGATTAAGTCTAGTTGGATTAGATTAAGTTGGATCAAATTATGTTTCGATGACTTAATTTTTCGTTATTTTTCATTTCAAGAATTAGTCCTGTACAAGACCGTAGATAAGTGGTGCGTGGAGGTTCTGAAGCACCCCCAAAATTCTTATAAAATTTAATGTTCTATTTTTATTTTTAAACATACATATAGAATATGAATGTTTTAGTTATCTTTTTCAAATTCCTTTTTGAGAATAATAGCTCCTTGTTATTTTTTAATTAATGCAGTAGACATCTGCAGAAGCCAGTAGGCCCACACCTGTCAATCCTCTGCCAACATCTCACATTTCTACTGAACTCTTCTTGATACATCAAGATCCCTGTTTCTTAACAGGGATTGTACCTCTACAAAATCTATCGATAAGGACAGCAACATGAACGTGTTCTCACTCATCAACTTAAGCTGATTTTGCCAAAACGCAGCTTTGGTAAACAAAAACGTGGTTCTTCTTCGACATGGTATCAGGATTATCCATGGTTGTACTATTTGCAGGAGGAGGATTCAGTGGTTTGTTTTTATTGTGCTACTGCTGTTCAGCGTAAAATACCAATGTAGGTTACACTGACAAAACCTTCCCCAAATCCGGCTTTAATAACTAGCAGAAGGCACTACAAAAATTTAGTATGAACAAACTGTGTTCCATCGGCATGCTATCGACATGATAAATAAAGTTCCAAAGAACACAAAGGATGTTGGTGAACTACTCAGCACAGCACATACTGCGGAAAAGATCGAAAACCGTAAAACTCTTCTGATCATTCTGTCTACTATCACTTCCTAGTTCGTCAAGGTTTGTCTCTGCAGAGAAATTACATCATTGATGCTAGTGGTGAAATAAACAATAATTTCATGCAGCTGTTACAACTGCGAAAGTAGGACGTACCTACCCTAGATGCCTGGCTAAGCAAGTCTAAGGACCGATTCAAGAGTCCTGAAATACAAAATGAGCTGTTAAAAATCATGACACATACTGTCCTCCGGAAGATAACAGGAAGACTTTCTGGAAAGCCATGGTTGATGAAACAACCGACATTTTCAACGTCGAGGAACGTGTGTTCGGCCTTCGCTATGTAGACGACGAACTCAACAGCCACGAAGAGGTCACTGGACTAAACAGCTTGGTAGTCCACTACAGCACACAGTATCTCCTGTAGCATAGAAAACATGTTGCGGCTGTCCTACAGCTAGAAATAATTCTTGTGGGCAGTGTTGTGCCAGCGCAATGGCTAGCTGCAAAACAAGCATGGCGACTAGTCTGCGTAAAAAGGAGATGCGAACGCTGTGCATCCATTGCTATGGGCACGCCTTAAACCATGCTGTATAACATACATTAAAGAAAACATTCTTTGAAACACATTAGACACTGTCGAAGAGATGACCAAACTGATCAGAAAATCGCCAAAATGTAAAGTAATTTTTGAAAAGGTGAAGAGTGACATTTCTGTCCAGTCACCAGGAATACGAATGCTGTCCATCACTCCTTGGATTGTTCGTGCAGTATGTCTGACGTCCATCCTTGAAAATTATGTTGTTTTGAGGGATATATAGTGTTTGGTTAAAAAGGATGGCATTGACAGAGAAATGCATACACCAATTGGAACTGTTGATGAGCCTATTAAACTCCCTTTAATGGCACTTAGTCCTTGGCCCCTACTAGAGGCTTTAACTTCTGAAAAAAGGAAAGCACCCACAAACTGCAAAAGTTGTCTACAGCTTTGCTGTAGCTCCCATGTCCATGACGTCAACGTCCTTCTAAGGGAAATGTGATTTACTTATACCTGGGTTCACTACCCCATGCATGGAGTGTTTGATTATTGTCGTGTACCTAAGATGGGGCTCAAGACGAGGACGGCAATGATCACGAGAATTTATCTGTAAACATCGTTTTATACAAAGTTAAGTACCATTAAAATAAAAGAAAATGTTAGTGATTTAATTACTTATCTACAGATTTTCATATAGAGAATGTTGACTCTTCAACGCTTCACGTGTGATTTGAAGTCCAGAACTGAGGACAAACGAGATAAAGGAGCCAGATTTTTCTCTTTCTTCATCATCATCAGGATCATTGTAAATATAGTGTTAAGATTATAAATTAAGCGCAATTAACAAGATTTTGTTTTTTAATCGATCAACTAATGTATATCTTTCCTGAAGTATAGAAGAAAACGTCTCCCCAATGAATTCGAATTCTCTATTGACATAATATTTATTTCAGACCATATATACATTAATTTGTAAACATCCGTCTACAACCGAAATGTTTGTACAGTAAATGAAATTTAAGATTGAGAAATCCTTTACGTCTGCAATTCGGAGAGTTTCAGAAATTAAAGCTGTAAAGCCGTAAAGCGTGTACGCTTGCTTGAGGTACAGGGTGTTCGAAAAATCCCGTCACCCTCTACAAAATGTACACATCGTAATACCAATTTTATATTTGTGTTTAATTGTATTTATATGTGGTAGGTGTAATTTAAGAAACAAGTCACTAGCAACAATTACTTTAATTACAGTTACTAATCAAGAATATCTGTGTGCACCATCATTTTCGTAACAAAGATTATGCGCCTTCATGTGCGGTGTGAGAATTAACGCAGCATTGCTGGAGTGATTGCACCAAATGCATCTCGAACAGCGTGTTTCAGCTCCCCTGTTGTGCGGTAACGCACCCGGGATATGCTCTGCTTGAGGAAGCCCCATAACACATTGTCACATGAAGAGAGATCTGGACTTCAAGACAGCCACTGAAGAGGGGCAGGTAACTGTTGCGAGCACCGGCCGATCCATTTGTCTCTGAACACTTCTTTGAGGAATTCCCTCACATTAATGGCAAAATGAGCCGGAGCCCCGTCTTGTTGAAACCACACCCGATCGAGCAGCCCTAAACGTTCGAGCTCAGGCACAAACCAGTCCCGTAACATGTTGAGGTAGGCAGTTTGGTTGACAGGACCCTCAAAAAAATATGGACCGAACAAGTTCCTGGCAGACACTGCACCCCATATCATCACGTGCGGTGGATGGTATTCCAGTTCCTCAAAGAAGTGTGGATTTTCCTTGTTCCAGAAGTAAATCTTTCTCATTTTGTCGCTACGGTAAATTGCACACTCGTCATAAAAAAATCACTGTTCCACGTGCAGGAATTGTTGGAAAAACGGTCAAAAACCGTTCACAGGCTTCATATCGTTTCTGCATGACTGTATCGCTTACTTCATTAACAAATGACGGGCGGTATGGTTTCATGCCGAGATCTTTTGTCATGTGATCTCTCATTGTGGACATGGGGACTGCAAGTTCTTGTGATCGTTTCCGAAGTGATTTTTTCGGTGAACGAGCCACCGATGCAATCACACCTTCACATTGTTCTGCTCGCGTTGTTGGTCTTCCCGACCGTGGTCTGTCCTTGATTCAGTTTCAAACAGCTTTTTCTCCCAGCGCAATACCGTCTTGTTTGGTGGTGCAGCAATTATTGAATCTTGTGTTCAAATCATCCTGAATATCATGCATCGTTTTGGCCAGTATGCGACCTTTCATGAGCCCATGTGCTCATCACTATCCTTCCCTCCAGAGTGTAAGTGGCTTGGTCTGCCATTGTTTTGTAGGGGGTGACGGGACTTTTCGAACACCTTGTACAGTGGCGCTCATAAGTATTCGTATAGATAAATATTTCAGTTATATTCATCCTTATCTTCCGTACCACACATAGGATAGTTATGAAAAATTTACCTTTCGTTTGGAAAATTTAACAACTAAAAAAATGAGTTCAACTCCAACATATTATGTAAAACATCAAAGAATTTGAGGAAAATAAAACTTTTGCATTTTAACTTTTTTTTTCCTCAAATTATTTTTATTTTCCTCAAATTCTTTGATGTTTTACATTATACGTTGGAGTTGAACTAATTTTTTTTAGTTGTTAAAATTTTCTAAACGAACGGCAAACTTCTCAAAACTATCGTGTACATGATACAAAAGAGAAGGACACTATAACAAATACTTCTCTCTACGAATACTTATGAGCACCACTGTAGTTTACATTTATATATACATAGTGTGTGCGTTGTAATAATGAAAATGTACTCAGCTATGTGAACGGTGTATGTACTTATAAATAAGGAAATGAAACTGAAAACTTGCATTATAGTTCGTAATGTGGTTGCGTCCTTCTTTGCATCTTATTCCATTTTTTCATTTTTTGAAATTTCTAAGATCTGTGCAAAAAATACGACATTATTTACTTTTCAAAGTTAAACCCTTCGCTCAAATCAGTCCGGCAGCAGTTTCCTTCTTTGCGCCCGATAGTGGCTATTAATTAGAATCGCCTATTTTGTCAAATAAATAAATAAATAAATAAATAAATTATTGTACTCGTACCATTTTTTAGGAAATGTACATTAAATCAGGAAAGACTTTAGGAGGCAATTCGCCGAAACAGCAGCAACTCACATGAAAATTGCCATTCTGTTTATGAGTTACAATTAAGGAGAGAAAACTTCCCTTAAAGCCCGAAAGAAATTTATGAATAAATTATGCAAAATCTTCGAAAGAAATTTTTTTTTATGTAATTTTATAATGTTTAAAAGCAATAAACTTGGTCATAGATTTATTCGGTATGGCTAGGCAAATATGTGTCGGATCAAAGTAGATTTAATTTCACTCGTTTCAGAATGTTCTTCATTGTTCACCGTGGAAACGGGTCATATTTAGATTCATACATTAGTAGTTTTAAAGTAAGTCATAATGATTTTCATGTATAATTTAGGAAAAATGTTTGCTGAGAAACAAAATTTCTAAAAGAAAAAAAGAAATAATTGGTAATAACCCGTTTTTCGGATCACCTGAAGATCAGGGCCCCCAGCCTTCGTTAGTTAGCCTTATAAGGCTAACTAACGAAAATATCACGACTTAACCTAACCAATCGTTAGGTCAACTGTACGCCCTTTGCAATTGGTTAGGTTAAATCGTGATATTTTTATTATTTAGCCTTATAAGGCTAACTAAAGAAGGCTGGGGCCCTGATCTTCAGGTGATCCCGTTTTTCTTTCAATACTTTATTTTTTTCGAAGGCAAGACTAAAATTTCAAAAGTAAAAACCCACTCATTACTAATTATTTTTTTTTAATTGTCATGTGTCAAGGCGAACATTTTACTTGAAATTATCAAGATTTATATGATGAAAATAACCACGAGAGGAAAAAGGAAACATAATGGTGCTCAAGCGCTTGAGCACCATTCTGTGTTTCCTTTTTTATTAATATTATTCACGTGTTACTTTCGTGAAATAATTTTCATAACTTTATATATATATATATATATATATATATATATATATATATATATATATATATGTATATATAAACAGTGCCCTACTAGAATAAAATGGACATCCTCCTAAATGGACATGTGACATCGTTCTCTTGAAACAGGGGTCCTCCAGGGAGGTGAAGTTTCCATTCCGAAACAAAGGTTGTCATCTAAGATAGGTATGTAATCTTGTGAATTAAGGAGGACAAATCTGATCAGTTTTGGCACTCTTTTGTCTTCTCAGAAGAATCAGCATTCCAACAGTGCTTCAGGAGAACGGGTCTGAGTATGGAGAACCTGTGACGATATGTTCAATCCCAAATTGGTGCAAACCAATGCGAAATTAGGTGGTTGGATCTTTTTAGTTTGGTGTACCGTGATGGATTTTCGAACTGAAAATTTGTATACTAATAAATTTTTATATTCTAATAACGGAAATTACATTATTTTCCTGGAGAAATATGCGCAACATACGAAAAAAATTGAATTTATATGCGCACTAGTTTGCATGGCGCATGACCGTTATCTAAATTATGTAGTTATGTAGTAGGTTCTACAAAATAAAACGCAGATAATATCCTTTGTTTATTAAAATTTTTATAGTGTGGACAGGCATTTCACACAAAAAACTGACCCTTTGTTCGTAGATGGACGTCTTAATTCACAAGATTACATATTCGTCTTATATATGATCCTCCTGCCTTCGTTTCGGAATGGAAATTTCACCTGCAGGACATACAGTAGTTTCAAGATATATATATATATATATATATATATATATATAATATATTATAATGTTTCAGACCAACAAAGACCCTAAGATCCACCCATGGCTGGTCTACCTAACCGTGGTTGTAATTGTACAAGTATTTCGCATGTCCTCCGTGGTGACCGAGGGGACCTACAATTTTACGTGGTTCCGAACCACAAAAACCTTAATTTTACTGCCTTAAACTATACCCATCTATCAACCTATGCATCTAATCGATTTTTAAACATGTTTATAGACGTGCTACTAATTACTTCTACCGGCAAACTATTCCAGCTATTTACTATTCTATGCGTAAACATTTTTTGACAACTGCTGTGTTCGAACCTTCTACTTGTCAGTTTGTACCTGTTATTTCTAGTTCTAGTATATTGTGATATTTCGAAAAAGCCATCTATCATATTTACGTTATCGAACCCATTCATAATTTTAAAAAACTGGATTAGATCATCCTTTAGCCTTCATCTCGAGTGTAGTCAGTTTTAACTTCTTAAGCCTATCTCGTACGACTTTGACCTAAACGACGGAATCATCTTAGTTGCTCGTCTTTGAACTCTTTCGATTTTATCTATATACTTTTGCATATGCGGATTCCAGAATTGGATCGCGTACTCCAAATGGGGTCTAACTAATAATTTATAAAGAGGAACAATAATATCGCGCGATTTGTACTCAAAATTCCTGGCTATAAAACCTAGCACTTTGCTTGTCTTATTGACCGCTGCTGTACTTTCATATATACTTTTTCAGGTGAAGATCCACTTCTCAAAGTTTTTATCAGAATTTAAACATCAAATTTCGTTGACAAACGAAAATTAATGTTATTAGTCGAACTGCTAAAAATGAGAATTTTAATTATAATGAAAATTTGACAACGAAAATTCGAGAATGGTTCTTGTTACTTTTCTCTCAAAGCTCCTTTAAAAGATGAACTAATCATCTGTTTCGGATTGTTCATTTGTTTCGGATCAAAATAAAAATAACGGGTAGTTAAGAAGCCAGAATTAGGGATTATTTCCTAAAAATCAAATTCTTTTGATTTATAATACTCTTTCCATATGAATAACATTGTTATTCTTTCAAATTTTTTTTTTTTTCATTTTGGTATTCATCATACGTTTTAGCATTTTTCTTTCCGTCAATTTGGGTCATATTGATCTTTCATCTCATCAGCTTATTTTAGCAATATAAAATGAAGGAAAATTACCCTGGCCAACAAAATGAAACTGTTTTTCCTCATCACAAACATGATCACACTTTTCTTAATGCATCTTTCGCGCTGATTCCGAATCTGGTTTTATTTGTTTTCTAGCACGTATAGTTATATAGATACACTGGTTTTGATATTTTTAAGTTTTTGATAGATCACACTTAGGAATGCTAAACAACAAATACATCATATACCTTATTCAATGTACTTATAAATAAAGAATATATACATTATTTTATTAAAAGCGCTGTGAGTGTGATTTCCTTTTGTAAATTTGGCCTGGATTGTCACGATACAGCATCCAACAATGGTCCGCCATCATGCTTTCATTCCAATATCCTTGGTAGCGCTTCTCCATCATCTGAATATCTTGATGGAAGCGCTCTCCTTGCTCGTCACTCTCACTGCACCAAGGTTTTCAGGAAAGAAATCTAAGTGGGAATGCAGGAAGTGAATTTTTAACGACATTCGACACTCCATTTCTTTGAAGGCATCAAGGAGGTTCTTGACTCCATCCTTATACGCAGGTGACTTGTTGCTTCCAAGAAAGTTTTCACATATCCATTTGAACGCCAGCCAAGCCTTCAATTCCAGCGGACTTAGGACTTTTTCAAATTCAGTGTCATTCAAAACCTCCCTTATTTGTGGCCCAACAAAATTTCCTTCCTTCAATTTTGCTGCAGTAACCTTCGGAAATTTCCTTGAAAGGTATTGGAACCCTTCAGAATTGACTTTACCCATTGCTTTAACAAAATTCTTCATTAAACCAAGTTTAATGTGAAGAGGTGGCAGATAGATCTTTTGGGGATCCACTAAAGGGACAGACTGGACATTGCTTATCCCTGGGACATATGTATACCTAAGTGGCCAGTCACTTTTGGTGTAATGTTCTATAGTGGCGCGACTGTCCCACAGGCAAAGGAAACAACAAAATTTTGTGAATCCTGACTGCATACCCATAAGCATTCCTATAACTTTTAGATCTCCACAAACATTCCATTGATGACTGTCGTATTTGATTGCCTTAAGTAGTATATCCATATTGTCATATGTCTCTTTTAGATGGACGGAATGGGCAATGGGGATGGATGGCATTATATTACCATTATGCAAAAGAACTGCTTTCAGGCTTCTCTGCGACGAATCAATAAAGAGGCGCCACTCAGATGCCACATACGTCTGAGATATGGCTGTAAATAGTCCATTGATGTCATGGCAATAACAGAGAGGACCGTCTACTGAAAAGAATGCTGTTAATTCAAAATTCCGCTTTCGGTAGTAACTAATACGAACATTGTTCTCAAGTAAATTGTTCTCCTTTAGTCTTGAGGCGAGAAGCTCTGATTTCTCTTTAGACAGCGATAAGTCTCTAACAAGATCATTCAACTGTCCTTGGGTTAACTTTTTAGGCTCTAAATGTCTACCTTCAAAAGTGTACTCTGGTCCTGTAGATGGTCCGGAAACGCCAGTTGCACCTTCATCACTTTCCATGTCATCTATGATAGAATCTAACCTATCACTTGGGGGAATTGGAATGGGCAATGTTTCATAATGTTTTACTGGTCTACGTGCTGAATCCAAGTTTGGATATACAATCTGGTGTTTGTTCTTGGCAGAAAACCCCATTAAGTTCACACTACAAAAATAACAGTCTTCATGATGATCTCTCGGCTCCCTCCATATCATGGGTATGGCAAATGGCATTGAAGCTTTCTTTTTGTTAAGCCAATCACGTAATCCATTTGAACAGCCAGAACAGATTTGATGTGGCGCCCATGGTTTATCTTGGTCACCTAGATGGCAACCAAAGTATAGCTTGTATATTTTCTTAATGTCGGTTGTAATACTTCGTCGCTGTGTTTTAGTTGTCAACTGGCCGCATACGAAACAGAACTTGTCGGGGTCATTCTTACATTGTCGAGGCATGTTGACTGACCTGAGCAAACTATAAATTAAAAAAAAATGTACACCAACTTGACACAACAAGTTCTTGGACTGGACTGATCTTTTGACACACAAAGCACGGCGTTGTTGCCTGAATCACAATGCTGCTAGACGTAAAAGCTCACACCTGAAATACATAAGATGTATAATTAAGATAATTGAAATAAATAAGATGAATAAACTAAAAAAACACAATAAAATAAACACAATCAAATGTTGAAATATTAGTATTTTGCCTATTTAAAATGGTTAAATCTGTGTAGTTATATATATGCCTTCATCTTGAAAACTATACGTGCTAGGAAAAATCTGAATGCAGTTTTGGAATCAGCGTGAAAAATGCTATCCAGCCACCACAAATTTTACTCTGATGAAACATCTTTGTTGACCAGTGTTATTATTATATGGTAAATTACATTTTCCCTCAGTTGTCAACCCTTTGTCAGAAAGGAGTCACTACATTTTTCTCAATAAATTTGAAGTCTTCTTAGTTGCATATACATACTTACTTTAGGTGCATACTTTAGGCGAGTTCGAACGACGGTTCAGAATCGACCAACGGTCGACTCCTCTGCAGCATCCCGCCTCATTTGCGGGATTTGGTGAAGGAGGGAATTGCTGTCTGATCTCCTTCTGCCCTCGTAGCCAGCCACGCATGGCTGGTCAGGGACTTTGCACAGGAATCTGTCCAACTGGTTCTTGAAGTTATTCAGGTCGGTGTGCTGGAGATTCCTCACTTCTTTTGGTAGGACATTGAAAAGCTTTGGGCCTCATATTCTGAGGGTATTTTCCATCCTCGTTTTCATGGTCCCTTGTTCCACCGCAGCTGGGACCTTACAAAATCTGCCTTTTCTCTCATTCCAGTTTGTTTCTATTTCATTTCTGAGGTTAGGGACAGCCCTCAAGTATTTTCCATATGTATATTCTTGTGTACCGCTCGCGCCTTCTTTCGAGAGAATAGAGTTTCAGTGATTGTAGTCGGACCAGTAGTCTTCACCTTCCGTGTCCTCTATCTTAGATGTAAAAGTCCTTTGTATAGCTTCAATGTTCGCAATGTTTCGTTTTCTGTATGGGCTGGTGAGTACTGAGCAATACTCAATTATTGGTAGGACTAGACTCTTCCATAATTTGAGCATGATGTTTGCTTTTCTGCTGCGAAAGCTCCTCCAGATGATTCTCATTATTTTTCTAGCCGTTGTAATTTTGATGTTATAGTGCTTTCTGAATTCTGCATCCGACGATATTATTACTCCAAGATCCCTGACTTGTGGATTTGGTGTTATGTTTGGCTTGCAGAGTTTTGTACCCTTTTTTCTGTAACTCCTTGTTATTACCATATCTTAGAAGTTGGAATTTTTCTTCCTGTATATATATATATATATATACATACACACAGGGTGTTTCAGGAGGACCTTAGAAATATGGAAAAGAAACCCTTCACATTAGTTACAAAATTACTATGGCAAACTTCAAATACCAAATACAAACTACAAATTCCGGAATTTTTAGTTTGTATTTGGTATTTGAAGTTTGTCATAGTAATTCCGTAACTAATGTGAAGGGTTTCTTTCCCATATTTCTAGGGTCGACCTGAAACACCAGGGTGACTCTGACTCGGAGACCCGGGCGTTGACCATTCGGCTATGCCAGGATCAGGGTGCCCGTTTATCTCTCAGCTGTACGGGAACCGGGGATCAGCAGCTGGAGGTGTACCTAGGGGTTGAGCAAAGTGAGATTCTGCAGGTTTCTCCTGGAAATTTTTTGCATTTTAAGAAGAGATTTCATTCAGTCGTAGACTTTTTGACGCTATTTGAACCATTTTTGATACGTCCAATAGAGAGATTTTTATCAGATGTCAAGTGCAACGTGAAATAGAATGTGTTGTCATTCATTATTTATTTGATAGTGTTATACGTGATTAATGGGTCACTAATGATTGCGTTAAGCCCAAGTAGGAAAATAGCACAAAATGTAGAGCAAAATAAATAGCACAAAATGTATAAATAGGCTAATACTTCAGCTAAAGTTGGCAGTTGGCAAAGTTGACTAAGCATAGTAAGGAAATTCTTACTTATACCAACAGTGTTTCTAAGTATGGTACAAAGAACATGTCCAAGACAGTTGGAATAAAGTTACCATAACATAGAGTACAATTACAAGAACAAGTTAGAATTATAAGTACACTAAACCCCCGCTAATTCGTGACTGTTGGGGGCTCTGGCCCAATCGAATTACTGAAAATCACGAAATAGCCCGACATAGCGAATTATTAATCACGAAATAGCGGGGGTTTAGTATACTTATAATTCAAATTTATACTTGTAATTGTACTCCATAGTATGGTAACTTTATTCCAACTGTCTTGGAATGCAATAAGGTAGATCGGGGCAAAATTCACCCTTTAAGGTTTAAATAATAATGCAAAGTGTCTGACCGCAATCATGTCGTATTTGACAATTAAAGCTATCTTGGGCAATTGTCTCCCATTGACTATACATTGTTTCAAAATTGCATTTGTCTTTAACCTTGGTTTAGCTTCCGCACAAATTGCTCGTTCTGACGAAGGTCAAGCTTGTCACTTCACCTTAGACCTACAGTTTAACGTTCAATCCGAACCACGCCCCACCAGAAGCAGCCCAGCGCCTGAACCACTAGGCTACCTAGGGTACCCATTTATCCACCAACCAACTTTCTTTTTTATTGTGTGGAAGGATGAACAGCTGGGTTTTGCTACGTGCCGCCTGCCGTCACCTGGTCTCGGTGTCAGGGCCGATAGATTTGTAGTCAGCGACGATAACCACTACACCATAAATTAAGATTTCGAAAAGTTAAAGATCATGCCTTGCCTGAAATTGTACGCGATCGTGGTGGTTTGTACGGGAACCAGGTTCCCACGTTCCCGGGTAAACGGGCACCCTGGCGACATTTCATCACCCGACGGAAACACACACTGTTTTTGCGCACATACTGTATGTCCTTTCCGTTGTTTTAGGAGGCTGTTCATTTTATTCTGGCAGGGCGCTCTATATATATATATATATATATATATATATATATATATATATATATATATATATATGGGCTGAATTTCACAATAAAACACGTGAAATGAATAAATGCTGCAAAGCCACAAGAAAAAAGAAAAACGATTCCAAGGCCTTTCGTGTATTCAAAGCTACACCTCGTCAGGGAATGAAGCTAAAAGGCGAGATGCCCATAAATATATACAATGTACAGGAAAAACAAAACAATTAGCACATACTTAACAAGGGTTAATGAGAGGCAAAAGAAATTTTAACATGATATCGTCAATTTTATACGTCCCCGCACTGTTATTGAAATTGCTTTTAAAATGAATAAATGCACATTCTAGAATATTTCGTTCTATTATATCTCTGTTTTTAACAAGCGCTTTAGAACTACCCCACTTGTTAAAAACAGAGATATAATAGAACGAAATATTCTAGAATGTGCATTTATTCATTTTAAAAGCAATTTCAATAACAGTGCGGGGACGTATAAAATTGACGATATCATGTTAAAATTTCTTTTGCCTCTCATTAACCCTTGTTAAGTATGTGCTAATTGTTTTGTTTTTCCTGTACATTGTATATATTTATGGGCATCTCGCCTTTTAGCTTCATTCCCTGACGAGGTGTAGCTTTGAATACACGAAAGGCCTTGGAATCGTTTTTCTTTTTCCTTGTAGGTTTGCAGCATATATATATATATATATATATATATATATATATATATATATATATATATATATATATATATATATATACAGGGTGGGCCAAAAGTCTGTTGCCCCGAAAAAAAAGAAGTTTAGAATGCGTCGGGGCAACAGACTTTTGGGCTACCCTGTATATAAATAGGAGTAAATTGTAGACGTCAATCGACCAGGGACGTACTTCGGGAGGGACATTAGGCAGGAGACAGGGAGTGCTGGAACTCCCGTTTCTCCTGTTACTGCATGTGAGCAGTCCAGCATGCTCTCAAACACACTCTTCTCCCTCTATTCCTCACTACATATACATGCATCTTACACACTACACATTCTTTTCAAAATTTAAAACAGAAATGGTATTAGTTTTAACAGCTTTAGAGACCTTGATTTCGACTCTCTCCTTTCCTTCTTTCGGTAGGGGTGGGGGCGGGACGTTTTAGCGGGCGTTTTCCCTTGGCCCCACCTTTCTGCATTTATATATATATATATATGCAAAATTAACCGCACCTGTTTTCGAAACCTCCACCTTTTTAGTAGAAAGTGAATAGAATTTTGGATCATGCTAAATCGTGTGTTTCTTCAATTATATTATCATATATATATATATATATATATATATATATATATATATATATATATATATATATATATATATATATATATATATATATATATATATATATACAGGGTGGGCGGAAAGTAGCTCCCTATTTTGGATTGGTAAAAAAATACGTATATTATCCATTTATTTCAGAAGAAATAATATGAAAAGGTAGGCATACATGGTAGGTTTTCTCTAAAATTCAATGTGGGCTCCAACTCTTTCCACCAGCTTCTGGAGCCGCCCAGGAATGGCGTCCACTGACTTTAGCAGGAACTCCGGCGGGATGGAGGACATGACTTCCCGAATTCGGTCCTCCAGTTCTTCCAATGTCCTCGGTTTGGTGCGGTAGACTTCTTCCTTTACCCACCCCCAAAGAAAGAAGTCGCACGGTGTCAAGTCGGGGCTCCTGGCTGGCCATTGATGTGGACCACAACGACCCATCCAACGCCCAGGGAAGTGGGCATCCAGCCACTCACGGACAACAAGAGCGAAGTGCGGAGGGGCGCCATCTTGCATAAATATCAGACCGTGCGACTTCTTTCTTTGGGGGTGGGTAAAGGAAGAAGTCTACCGCACCAAACCGAGGACATTGGAAGAACTGGAGGACCGAATTCGGGAAGTCATGTCCTCCATCCCGCCGGAGTTCCTGCTAAAGTCAGTGGACGTCATTCCTGGGCGGCTCCAGAAGCTGGTGGAAAGAGTTGGAGCCCACATTGAATTTTAGAGAAAACCTACCATGTATGCCTATCTTTTTATATTATTTCTTCTGAAATAAATGGATAATATACGTATTTTTTTACCAATCCAAAATAGGGAGCTACTTTCCGCCCACCCTGTACATATATATATATATATATATATATATATATATATATATATATATATATATATATATATATATGAAAATTATTTCACGAAAGTAACACGTGAAAAATATTTATGATGAATAAAACCACGAAGGAAAGGAAACACAAAAAGGTGCTCAAGCGCTTTCGTCTAATGACATCCTCAGGAACACTGAAGTACATAAAAGGTTACGGCCTATATATAGGTTACAGAAAGAAAAAAATAAATAAATAAATAACATACATACACACAAACATATATATATATATATATATATATATATATATCTACACACACACACATATATATATATATATATATATATATATATATATATATATATATGCAATAAACGGAGAAGTAAAAATAAAAATTAAAAATTAAAAATTAGAGGATTAACAAAGAGGCAAACAGATTTGTAAGGAAAAATATCGATTTTTAGCACAAGATCAAATGAATTATAAAAATACAAATTTATACTGGAAATCTGCCCGGGTTTTAACACTTTGCCTTTTAGAGTCAAGTTTCGATATATATATAAATAAAATGAAGATTAAAAGTTAATAAAGTAGCGTACAAGTTTACCAAAGATTTAGCGTCCTACCCTTTTTATCTAAATTTGTTTTGAAGGAATTCAAAACAACAGGATCGAGTTGAAAAAGACCTTTGCTTATGTTGAAGTTATTTGAAAGTTGGATAATGGCAGACTCAAGAATATTTCTATTGACAATATTGCTAGAATGAAGTAAAACTGAAGCATTATTCCAATCAATACAGTGAGATAACTCTGACAAATGGACAAAAAGAGCACTGGACAACTGTCCTGTTCTAACGGAATATTGATGCTGTTTTATACGTGTGTGCAAATCCTTTCCCGTTACTAAAGCAGACAAGGCTAACACCATAGTTATTATGGACAAAGTGGACTACATCGGAAAGATGAACGAGCTTCTCCAGGACCCCGCCACATACAGCAAACTTAGGAAGAACCCGCAGGATGACGTCATCAAATCATTTAATAGTGGCTTGAAACGCATTCTCAAAGATGATAAGGACTTAATTCCGCTTTTCATGTCCACTTCACCTTCTCTGCCCTACCTTTACGGTCTTATTAAAACCCACAAACCTGGCAACCCTATGCGCCCTGTTATTAGCTCGGTGGGCTCTATTACTTATAAACTCTCGAAATGGCTTGTCAAAGTCTTGTCCCCATTCTCGGAACTATCTCTGATTCACATGTAAAAAATTCCATGGATCTTACTGAAAAATTGAATAATGCACGTACTGAAACTAACGATAGATTGATCAGTTTTGACGTTTGTTCATTGTTTACAAAAGTGCCTATTGATGATATGCTTGACTTTCTCTCCCAAGAATTACATAAGTATGACCTGCCACTACCTTCACACATTGTTTTGGAACTTATTAAGCTTTGCATCAAAGACTGTAAATTCACGTTCAATAACGAGTATTATCAACAAGTGTTTGGGATGGCCATGGGCAACCCCTTATCGCCCCTCCTCTCCAATATTTATATGGAGTTTTTCGAAATTACTTACATTCCGAGAATCCTGGGGGTTGGCATCCCTTGGTTGCGGTACGTCGACGATATTTTGTGTATCTGGCCCATGAATCGTGACCTGGATAACTTCCTCCTTCAGTTAAATGATCAAGTCCCCTCCATTAAGTTTACTTTAGAAGTGGAACAAGACAATTCAATCCCATTTTTGGATGTGCGGGTACATAGGGAAAACCCAGGTTTTAAGTTTAGTATCTATCGGAAAACAACAAACAATTTGTCCTACGTACACTTTTACTCGGGACATGACACCCCCACTAAGAAGGCCATTTTTTCATCAATGTTTCTCCGCGCCCTTAGGATCGCCAGTCCGGAATACATCGATGCCGAATTGGAAAAAATCAACGGTATTGGAAGTGATCTGTGTTACCCATCTGCGTTTATGGAATCTTGTCTCAACAAGGCAAAACGAACTTTCTATCGTGTCAATAATAACACTCGTACTTTGTCAAAAAATATTTTAGTACTTCCATTTTTCCCGTGCTTTTTAGGCATTGCTAATGTACTTAAACTTTTGGATATTAATGTAGTATTTTCATATAACAATATTGTGAAAAATATCATAGTAAAAAAGCCCTACCAATAATTCAGGCATTATCTATAAAATTGGGTGTAAACAATGTGATTCCTTTTACATAGGTCAGACGGGAACGGATTTGCACACACGTATAAAACAGCATCAATATTCCGTTAGAACAGGACAGTTGTCCAGTGCTCTTTTTGTCCATTTGTCAGAGTTATCCCACTGTATTGATTGGAATAATGCTTCAGTTTTATTTCATTCTAGCAACATTGTCAATAGAAATATTCTTGAGTCTGCCATTATCCAACTTTCAAATAACTTCAACATAAGCAAAGGTCTTTTTCAACTCGATCCTGTTGTTTTGAATTCCTTCAAAACAAATTTAGATAAAAAGGGTAGGACGCTAAATCTTTGGTAAACTTGTACGCTACTTTATTAACTTTTAATCTTCATTTTATTTATATATATCGAAACTTGACTCTAAAAGGCAAAGTGTTAAAACCCGGGCAGATTTCCAGTATAAATTTGTATTTTTATAATTCATTTGATCTTGTGCTAAAAATCGATATTTTTCCTTACAAATCTGTTTGCCTCTTTGTTAATCCTCTAATTTTTAATTTTTAATTTTTATTTTTACTTCTCCGTTTATTGCATATATATATATATATATATATATATATATATATATATATATATATATATATATATATATATGTTTGTGTGTATGTATGTTATTTATTTATTTATTTTTTTTCTTTCTGTAACCTATATATAGGCCGTAACCTTTTATGTACTTCAGTGTTCCTGAGGATGTCATTAGACGAAAGCGCTTGAGCACCTTTTTGTGTTTCCTTTCCTTCGTGGTTTTATTCATCATATATATATATATATATATATATATATATATACAGGGCGTCCCAAAAAAATGTATACACACTTTAACAGCTGATAGCTCAATTGATGTTTCTTTCTTTCCAAGTTAAACCCATTAGAATTAATAATGGCAGTCAGACTAAGCTTTGAACAAAGGAAATTCATTCTAAAATGCTACTGGAAGTGTGAAAACGCAGTTGAAGTGCAAAGACAGTTTAGGAGGGAGTTTCAAAGATCCACCAACGCGACTTACCATCACTCGAATTAGAGATAAGTTTGAAGCCGATGGAACTGTTCAGAATGTCCAAAAGAAGCGTTCCGGAAGACCACGGACATCGACAAGCCCCACAAAGCAAGAAAGAGTACTGGAAACGTATCACCAAAGTCCAAGAAAATCTGTGCGGCAAGCGAGTCGTGAGGTAGGAATTTCAGAATCGTCTGTCCAACGCATTTTGAAGCGCTGTCAATGGAAAAGTTACATTCCAAGATTAGTCCATGCTATTAATGAAGATGATGATCCGGACCGAAGAGTGGAGTATTGCGAGTGGTACTTGGCACGATGTGGATGTGGATTGGACGAAGGGTTTCGTAGAATACCCTCCGCGTTCACCAGACCTCACACCACTAGACTTTTTTTTATGGGGATACTTAAAAGACAAAGTCTACGCTATAAAACCTGCAACAGTCGCTGAATTGAGAGCAGCCATTGAACGAGAATGCACACAAATACCAAACGAAATGTTTCGTGATGTTTGCGATTCCATTGCTTCGCGTTATCAGCAGTGCCTGGACCAGAACGGACGTCAGTTTGAAAACAGGCGTTGACAAAACAATTAAATAATGTCTGTAGATTCTATTACATTTTGAAAATGAAATGTATTTTAATAAACACTGCCTTTATAATTATTTAAAGTGTGTATACATTTTTTTGGGACGCCCTGTATATATATATATATATATATATATATATATATATATATATATATATATGATACACACAGACCGTGCATGGAACAAGGAACTCTTCTGAGATAATTAAATCCACTATAGTCCGAATAAGTAATGATAAATGACAAATACCATAGTTTTTCTTTTTCATGATGCAAGCCCGACGTGGGCAACGGGTCTCTCGCAAAGAGGTCCCATAAATATAGCTTCCCTCACCAGCTATCTGCAAAGCAGACAGGATCCAGCTTTGGGACATGGATCTAGGGTTTAAAGCAGCCTAGCCTGACTACATTTTAGAACCTCAATATAAGTAAAAGACTCGTTGCATTCACGTCGGATTGAATAAATCAAAGAAAAAGGGGTAACTATTATATTTTTAGCCAAAACCAACACTTAAACCTCAACTGGCAGAATTGAGCGTCCACTTTTCAAGGCACATAACATTTCCGTTTCATGATGGGAATGAACTCAGAATGGTTCCCTGAGTTTTTTATGATACACACAGACCGTGCATGGAACAAGGAACTCATCTGGGATAATTAAATCCACTATAGTCCGAATAAGTAATGGTAAATGACAAATACCATAGTTTTTCTTTTTCATGCACGGTCTGTGTGTATCATAAAAAACTCAGGGAACCATTCTGAGTTCATTCCCATCATGAAACGGACATGTTATGTGCCTTGAAAAGTGGACGCTCAATTCTGCCAGTTGAGGTTTAAGTTTTGGTTTTGGCTAAAAATATAATAGTTACCCCTTTTTCTTTGATTTATTCAATCCGACGTGAATGCAACGAGTCTTTTACTTATATTGAGGTTCTAAATGTAGTGGGGCTAGGCTGCTTTAAACCCTAGATCCATGTCCCAAAGCTGGATCTTGTCTGGTTTGCAGATAGCTGGTGAGGGAAGCTATATTTATGGGACCTCTTTGCGAGAGACCCGTTACCCACGTCGGGCTTGCATCATGAAAAAGAAAAACTATGGTATTTGTCATTTACCATTACTTATTCGGACTATAGTGGATTTAATTATCCCAGAAGAGTTCCTTGTTCCATGCACGGTCTGTGTGTATCATAAAAAACTCAGGGAACCATTCTGAGTTCATTCCCATATATATATATATATATATATATATATATATTTTTTTTAACTGCAAACAACACACAGTATAATTAATGTAGAGAACGACGCTTGTGTAGAAGAGCGTTCCGCACAAGATGAGGAGGGAGAACGAGCAAATGAAAAATGATGTACCTCCCAGGAATCGAACCCGGGATCATCCAATTGCCGGTCGGACATGCTATCCACTACATGCGAAGGTGCCCCCTCAAGGCATTTGATTCCGCTCGTATGTAGGAGAATTACGACTTTTGATTGATCGAGGACCTTGGTGTAGTGGATAGCATGTCCCACCGGTAATTGGATGATCCCGGGTTCGATTCCTGAGAGGTACCTCATTTTTCATTTGCTCGTTCTCCCTCCTCATCTTGTGCTGAACGCTCTTCTACACAAGCGTCGTTCTTTACATTATATATATATATATATATATACCCTATACGACTATCCGATATTGCGGTTATATTAAAAGAATTGTACTATTGCTATATATACACATGCAATTAAAATATTTCAGGCTTTCCAAGAGCCGTCGGTTGGGCAGTGGCTGACACATTATTTGGACTTGCCAGATCTGATAAAGGTACTCGGAAAGGGCACGCAAAGAGAGGGAAATCGAAGAATTGTCCTTCAAAGAACTCTTTTTACACGTGCGCTTCTCGAGTGAAGTTTAGTTTTGTCACGAATTCGTATTGGGGGGAAGAAAAGTGAACACTATACAAGGAGCTGTTCACGAAATCGTTCTAAAGTTCAAATTCATCGTTTCTGAGTAGCTGCCAGTAATGTGTTTGGGGTTAACTGACTTTGTAACTTTATGTAACGGAAAAGACCTACAGCCAGTGATGGGCATCGATACATGAAAATCGCTAAAGCGATACCGATACATCGATACATGAAGAACGTCTTAGGCGATACCGATATGCCGATACTTTCTAGATGTCTTAAGCGATACCGATACCGATACATGTATCGCCGGTACATTTTTATAATTACTCATTTAATATGTAGGTATTAGATATTATTGTTTATACTAGTAATTTGTACGCACTGTAAGTAAAATCAACGACATTTTAATGGGTTTTATAGATGTAAATAAAAACAATTGCTTTATTTAATGAAAGTATGTTTTAATTTTGTAGGATACATGAATGACTGAAATATTACACTAACAATTAAAAGTAATTACTATTACCCTTCAAAAATACCAGCTGGCTAAACATCTGGTCAGACAGTCTATTCCTTTTTGGAGCGTGAATGTGACCAGCAAACTAAACAACCGTTCTACAGGAGCAGAGGATGGTAGTGGTGTGTTATACTTCAGGAAGACCCGTAGAATTCCTGGGTACTGCCTCAGAGATTGGAGAGAATGACTTCCGTCACCCAGATACTGTAAAACTTCCATCTCAGTGGAATCTTGGGTTGCAGAGACATTAGTGGAAGCAGACCCATAACAGAAGAAATCATCTGCACTTCCGTCAGATGCAGCATCACTTAGTTGTTGCTGGGGGGTCTGCTCGCTGAGGCTCTTAACAGCATTAACCAACATTTCTTGAACCTCTTTTAGACAATGTTAGTATTAAATTTGCCTTTTATTGTCATCCACTTTAACTTGAACAGAGGATTTGAAGACGATGCTAGTATTGCCAGTACTGAGCGTTTCTATATTATATGAGCGTTTCTATATTATGAGCGTTTCTATATTATGGTTAATTAATCTCAATAACACAAGTACAAACGTGTTTAAACGTTGCGCCGTACTGTGTGACGTGACCAGTAGAGTAGTACTGTCATTAAATAAATATTTAATAATATTATTATTTATGTATATTCATAAATATAACTCAGTAGTGTCATATTATAACATCTATTTAAATATTTAAAAATTCTTATTAATGTATCGATGTATCGAAGTATCGATTTTTTTCGATACATTTAAGAAAATTGACCTTAGCGATACCGATAAATCGATACTTTTGTCAAGTAGCTAAAGCGATACCGATACAAAAGTATCGATCGATACGTATCGGCGATACATGTATCTAGATACTGCCCATCACTGCCTACAGCTTAACCTGAGACCCAGTCCAGGGGTCGTTATGTTATCCGAACGCGGAATACGGTCACCCATCTAACCAATGAACAGCCCTAATGTTGCTTAACTTTACTGATTTAACGGAAAGCGGTGTGCAATGTGGTTACGACGTAGCTCGTTTAGTTGTTGAGGTAAATTAACAAATATATATACATGAGTTTCCCTAAAAAGTGTCCACCTTTTCTACGGAGCCAACAAAACTACAATTCTAAGGATAACTAAATGAAACGGAAATCATATTTAAACCCTTTGTATTGTTTTCAAAATTAGGGGTAGTTTATTTAAATTGGATGATTAGTCTCTTTACAAATTCAACTTGAACAACAGTTGTTAAAAAAAAGTTGACAAGGAGAGTAATTAGAGACTTAGCTGAACATTAAAGAAGTTTCAATGAACAAAAACAAACTAAATAAAACATTAACGCAGCAAGTTTTCAATGTGGCCTCAATTAATTATTAATCACTGGGCAACAAAAAAAATTTTTTCGTGTCCCAAGAATGAAAATATCTTATTCTTATAGTATTTTCTGTGCTGAATCCAAATAAGTTTGTAAAATTTCTCTATCAGGTCTGGTTTTTGTGTGACATGCAATTTAATTTTTAAAAACCCATATAGTTACATACTTATTAAAATATGATCGAAAAGACATACCTGTAGTTTAAAAAGTAGCTTGTTTTGATTTTCTGCTGTGCTTTGCCTCAGGCATGTCTCTCTTAAGAGTCCAGCAATAGTCAGCCAGCATACTGGGGCTCCATTTGCCTTGGTAACGGTTTTCCATGGCAGAAATATCCTGATGAAAACGCTCACCATGTTCGTCGCTTACCGCACCCAGGTTTTTGGAAAAAAGTCCAAGTGAGTGTCCAAGAAATAACCTTTAATGACATATTGCACCCCATTACTTGGTAAGACTTAAAAAGATCTACTATTTCAGGATAGTTTTCGGCCTTGTGATTTCCCAAAAATTTGTGCAGACACTTTTGAAACTCTGCCACGCAGCTTTCTCAACTTCATTCAACTCTCCTTCCAATCTCTCATCTCTTAACAATTCTCTGATCTGAGGGCCTACAAAAATGCCTTCTTTAATCTTGGCATCACTGATCCGGGGAAACTTATTTCTCAAGTATGTGAATCCTGTTTGCGCTTTATCCATCGCTTTAACAAAGTTTTTCATAAGTCCAAGCTTGATATGCAAAGGAGGAAGGTACACTTTCTCAGGGTCAACAAGTGAACTATTCACAACATTTTTCTTGCCTGGAACAAGTGAGGTGCGTTTTGGCCAATCCTTCTTAACGTAGTGGTTTTGCTTGTCCCTACTGTCCCACTCACATAAAAACAACAGTACTTGGTGTAACCTAGCTGCAACCCTAGCAAAAGTGCAATGACCTTCAGATCTCCACAGATATTCCACTTATATTTCTGATACTGAAACTTTTCTAAAAACAACTTCATGTTGTCGTATGACTCTTTCATGTTTGCAGCATGTGCAATAGGTACAGAAGGAAATTTATTTCCGTTGTGAAGAAGGACTGCTTTCAAGCTGACTTTTGAGGAGTCAATGAACAATCGCCACTCATCCACGTTATGTTCATGACCAAGAGCCCCCATGACTGAATTAACATCTTAACAAAACACAAGTCCATCTTCATGGGAGAACCATTCTTTGAATTCATCATGGCGGCTGCGGAAAAAACAAACTTTAGTGTCACGTTGCAGTATATTCCAACCCTTTAATCTTGAACCTAAAAGTTCAGCCTGCTGTTTAGATAATTTCAAATCACGAACTAGGTCATTTAGATCTTGTGACAGTAAATGTGGTTCATTGGAGGAACAGGTAGCCTGGAATGTTGGATCAGAAATGTCTTCATCTTTTTCCTCGTGATATGCTACAGCTACGTTTGATTCCTCATCACTTAAACTTACATGTTCAGGAGGATTTGGTACTGGAAGTTGAGCACTGTGGGGAACTGGTCTCATTGCAGACGGTAGATTAGGGTATTTCATAGGCTCTTTGTTTTTGAAGTGATCCCCTTTGTATTTACCAGGCAGAAATAACAGTCTGTTGTGTGATCTTTGGGTTCCCTCCAAATCATTGGAATAGCAAATGGCATGTGACGTGAACCGTTTAGCCATCCTGTAAGTAGTCTTACACATGTCACACAACAAATGTGAGGGGCCCAACTCTTGTCCTGATCGCCTACTTTACATCCGAAATAAAGTTCATAGCATTTTTTTACTAATGGTGTAAAGTTACGTTTCTGGGATTTTAAAGTTAGATCACCACATACATAACAAAAGGAATTAGGATGATTCAGACAGTTCCGCGGCATTACAAAACATCTATATGAATACAACACTGGTGTAAAATTAACAAGAAGCAACAGACACTAGCTGTTAACACTGTGACATTTACAAGCAGACTGACTTGGAGCTGCTCTACACACCGAAACTAGGCTCATGTCTGAACAGGTACAAACATGTTTCAACCTGCACAGTCTGCTGCTCCGACCAAATTTATCCTGCCAGCATTATCAGAACTTTCTCCCCAAAGGAATAAATTGTACTAATTTTAGAGAAAAATTAATTCAACATATATATTAATATTAATATATTTTATTATAGTTATATTAATTAATATATTATTATATTTATTATTTTTATAATGTTTTATATTATAATATTGTTATATACTTAATTATATATAATATGTTATTATTTTTTTATCCGGTGATCATGCTAAATGAGGAAAAAATGAACATAGCGTCACAAGTAAACTAAGCCTGATAGTAAAAATCTGATTTCATATTTAGATTCAGCATGAAAAAGTACACTTAGAACACCCATCAAAACCCTTGTGACAAAATTGTTGTTGACCAGTGATCAATGACCAACTCGTGCGCCACTGGAGAACTGCTGCATATGAAAACGATGTCTTGAATCAAACTCATTCCATGCTGTTAAAGTGCACTCTCGAAGTTGATTGACATCTTGACTATTTTGTCTGTAAACTTTGTCAAATAAACATCCACATACAAAATAGTCAACTGGATGTAAATCCAGACTATTTGCTGACCAATCTTCTGTCGCGATGAAATCGGGACATTGTCTTTGCGAGTATACAATGGTGTGAATGGTATGAATTTAGCAATTATTTTTACTTTCGTATTGTCAACTTTATTTTTCAAGTTGAATTTGTAAAAACTTCTTATCCCATTTAAATAAAGTACTTCTCATTTTAAGGACACCATAAAGGGTTTTTAATATTATTTCTCTTTCATTTAGCTATTCTTGGAATTGTGATTTTGTTGACCCGGTGAAAAGGTGGGCACTTTTTTGAGACAAAGTGTATACTGTATATGCAGTAATGTGTACAGCGGCAAGGTTTTACCTTCATTTCTTCTTGCCATAAGTACCACAATTGTATGAATGCTGCATAACGTCCTCTCTTTGCGAATATTATGATAATTTATTGGAGCGAACTGGAGCTACAGGAAGAAATAATGACTTCCTTATCGAAACGTTAATTAGTATTTACGTGGGTTCAGCCACGGCATGAAGTCATTTCTATCTCCCTTAAACTCATTAACCATCCCAAGGTTAAATTAATGAGGAAATTTTAAATGCTATTTCGTTTATTAAAACATTTAGAAAATTCACAGCTTAATTCTTTTTCTCAGAAATTTAACCTCGTGTATATATATATATATTTTTGTTATGTAGGAACGAGGGGCAAGGGCCAGTGCCCGCAAAAACGCCCCTACCCCCGGTCGATGAAGAAAAGATCCAAAATCAAGGTTCAAAGTTTTTGAGATGTTTGGACACTGTGTGTTTGAAAGATTGGAGATCAGCGACAGGGGAAAAGATGGATTGAAGAAGATTGTTCCAGAATTCACCGGTTGAGAACATGGAAGCTTGAAAATATCGATTAACACTTGCGTTAGAAAGTTGGCCAGAAAAGGAATGAGAATGTGTAGAAAGTCTAGTACTGCGTGCTCTCCTTAAAGGAGGAGGCATGCAGTTAGAGAGTTCAGAAGAGCAGTGCCCATTATAATAGCGATAGTAAAAAGAGAGTGAATCAATATTGTGGCGAAGAGAGAGGAATTGAATATAGTCAGTAAGAGACGGGGAAATGATGAGACGAAAAGTTTTTGATTCCACCCGGTTAAGGAGCTGTGTGTGGGTTGAGACACCCTACACAAAAGAAGCGTATTCCATACAGGGGCGAACAAGACACCTGTACAGAAACAGTAACTGAGTGGGGGTGAAAAAACAGCGAAGCTGGTACAGCACACCTAACCTCTTAGAAGCTGTTTTGGAAAGAGAGTATATATATGTGCTCTTTCCAGGAAAGATCACGAGAAAAGAAAGCGCCAACAATGTTAAGAGAATGGAAAGGATTAATTTCTGTATTGTTGAAGGTAAGAGGATAGTCGTGTGGAAGATTGTGACGAGTAGACATGAAGAAACTGAGTTTTTGAGGTATTGAAAGCCACAAGATCAGAGATAGCAGAAAGATTAGAGAGGTCAGGTGGACCACAGCCGTCTTACGCGAATCATTGAGTGATTGTTGAAAGGGGCGCTTTGTGAAGCGAGTGGAGAAGTGAAGAATGGAATCATCGGCATAGGAGTGAATATAACAGGAAGTGCGACTTAATAGATCATTGATAAATAAAAGGAAAAAGAGTGGGTGACAGAACCCTGAGAAATACCACTATTAATAGCTTTAGGGGAAGAACAATGGCCATCTACAACAGCAGCTATAGATCGGCCAGAAAGGAAATTAGAGATGAAGGCACAGATACAAGGATAGAAACAGAAGGAGTGCAGTTTGGAAATTAAAGATTTGTGCCAAACTCTATCAAAAGCTTTAGATATGTACAGCGTAATAGCAAATGTTTCATCGAAATCCCGAAAGAAGGATGACCAAGAGTCAGAGAGATATGCAAGAAGATCGCCAGTGGACTGTCCCTTCCGGAACCCATACTGACGATCTGAAAGAAGATTGTGAGAAGAGAGGTGTTTAAGAATCTTTCTATTGATGATAGATTCAAAAACTTTAGAAAGGCAAGAAATCAAAGCAATTGGACGATAGTTGGAGGGTTAAGAGCAAACACCTTTCTTTGGGACAGGCTGAATGAAAGCGGTCTTCCAACAGGAAGGAAAAGTACCAGATGAAAAGCAATGACGAAAGATTTTGCCTTGGAGTGTGTCAGCACAGAAGCACAGTTCTTGAAAAAACAGGAGGGACACCATCAGGACCGTACGCTTTCCTAGACTTCAGCCCAGATAGGGCAGAAGAAACATCTTTAGAAGAGATTCTAATTTCAGACATAATAAAGTCAGAAGGAGGAGGAGATGGGAGAACAGTACCGGAATCATCCAGGATTGAATTGGAGGCGAAAGTTTGAGCGAAGAGTTCAGCTTTATCAGGAGAAGAGACGGCAACCGTGCCGTCGGAATGGAAAAGAAGAGGGAAAGAAGAAGTAAAGTTGTTGGAGAGGTTCTTGGCTAGATGACAGAAAGAGCGAGAAAAATTAGAATGAGATGGGTTTTCACATTTTTGCCGGCTGAAGGAATTTTTGACGAGTCGAAGAACAGATTTTGCAGGATTCCGGGCAGAAATTGAAGCTAAATGAGAGTCAGGAGTTGGATGGCGACGGTACCTTCTGAAAGCCTCCTCTCTGTTGCGGATAGCAATAGAACAAGTAAAATTGAACCAAAGTTGTTTGGCATCAGTAGCAGAAACAGAATATGGAATGTATGCCTACCAAACATGGGGTCAATTACTGGGTTTCTATTACTATTACTTTTGATTCCTTCTGTTACTATTACTTTAATTTTCATCTATTACTATTACTTGGTCATCTATTACTATTACTATTACTTTTGTATGTGGGGTGCTTCACTCATTTGAAAAGGATCTTTATGTCTATTTAAATGCAATTAGAAGCAGTGTGTTAACAAACAAACACTTTATTTCAGACTCAACAGGTACAAACATTATACAAGAGGTCCATAGAAGATTAAGAGATAATTGTCTGGAGCACTGACTAAGTAGGCCAGTGAATCACTGTGTATAATGAACATACAAATACAATGATCCAACCATGAGGTGGTGTGCCAACTATCACTAACATAAGTAAAGCTATCACCAGGAAGACTACACATGAATGAAAGGGTCAAGTTATTATCTCCACAGAAGGCTTTTAAGTGGTTGCTAAACAAAGAATTATCATTAAACACATTAGCATTAAAGTCACCAATAATAGCTACACATGTCGTATCCAACTCATCAGTAATACTGCTGACCTACCCCAATTTAATGAGGTAATCTTCTTCATTATCAACTGCCTGAAAAGGCATATAGATACACAGAATTACAAATTTTTTATTGTCTACACAAATTTCTATTCCAGTTAGCCAATTCAAACCAAGTTTTAATTCACTAATATATTTCCCATACCCCAACTTCCATAGAATAGCTACCCCACCAGGTGGGTGGCCTGCAAGGAGACCATCTTGTTTATCTCTGGTGGCTTCCCCTATCCCAAGAAAGTTACTGGACAGGCTATTCAGGTCCTTTAAGTTCTGTTTCCATAGCCATGTTTCCTGCAGACAGAGAATATCAGATCTTCTAACAGCTTATCAATTATGATCCTGCCTGTGTTTGCCTAAGCTTAGGCCTCTACAGTTATAAGAGATTACTTTGAATGTTGCAATTAGGAAGATGCAGGAGTTCTGCCAGCCATCTCTACATGTTGAATTCCACGTATACCAGGCACAGCAGTTACAACATTAGACCCAGCTGGATTTTCTTCCACAGTACGACGCATGATGTCTCCATAATTATCCTCTCCAGCACTTGCGAGAGCGGCTGCAGGTGTTTTTCTTCCCTTCTTCTCATAGAATCGCCGTATATACCCGTTCCGGCCATACTGCTGGATCCATAAATACCCCTGGATCATCACAGACTGCTGTAACTTAAAAGGAATTGTACGTAGTCCATCTGGAGTCAATTTTCCTACATGTAACCTGAAGGTTCACTTTATCTTCCACAAATGCCTGCAGCTCTTCGGCCGTAAGATCAGGTCGACATCTCGAGACGAAAATGTTTGCGGTCTTCGTTGGTACAGCCATCATACGATCTGTTTTGGCAGCCCCTATGATACCCCGTCGTTCTCTGCTAGCCTTTGCCACAGGCTGACTCCCTCTAGCCGGCGCATGAGTGGGACCAGACCCCCTTGAGGGATCACAACCATTAGCTACTGCAGTGGTTGTAGTTCTCGGAGGGGTCGCTCGCTTCCGGCCCCTCCTTACCACCATTGTCCAAGATGCCTCCTCATCATGACCCCCGACTGCATTCCCAGCATTCCGATTCACCAAGGCCCCTTGAGGGGTACCCTGTGTGAGATAGTATTGAGCTGGCGATGTAGCAGTGTCTGGATTCAGGGATCCAGGATAAGACTGAGAAGCAGAGGGCTCTGCACTCATGGATCCAGGATGAGGCTGAGAGGCGGAAGGCTCTGCACTCATGGATCCAGAATGAGGTTGAGAGGCAGAGGGCTCCGCACTCATGGATCCAGAATGAGGCTTAAAGGCAGAGGGTTCTGCACTCATGGATCCAGGATGATGCTGAGAGGCAGAAGGTTCTGCACTCATGGATCCAGGATAGTGTTGAAAACCGGTTGTAAAAAACCGGTTTTCAACCGGTTTGTAAAATTCCCCTAAAAATCGAAAACCGAAAGAAAAAAACCGGTTTTATCGATTGATTTTTATTTGGCTCAAACTTGCGCGAACGTGCAGCTACGCGCTACAGCGCACAAAAAATAACTTCGAATACATTACCTATTAAGTTAAATTGTGACAAACTGGCAACAGCTCTTCAGTATAATTTTTGCCTATCTGGCAACTCGATCTTCAGTTTGTCTCATCATGTAGGCTGTAGTGTAGAGTCAGTCGACTAAAGCCCTATTCGCAGTATAAGACCCTTAATGCCCTTTGTTTCTTAAGATGTCATTTCCAAAATAGGGATAAAATCTAAATTAATTTATATATTTTTTCTTACACGAAGAGTCAATTTTCTGTTTTTTAGGTAAAGTTTTTTTTATTAAAAAATTTTATTTCAATGTTTTTTCCAAAATAGAGATAAATTTTATTTTTATTCTTTATAATTTTTTTACAAAAAGAAGTTTATTTCTTTCTAAGTATAGATGTTTTATTTTAAAAAATTATTTCAAATCTAAATTGTTTGAATAATGTATTATTTTGGCTAAAATAAAATATGTCAAAGTTGTCATTTTCTTATTCATATGCATACATATGATGTTGCATTTTTGCATTCTTTTGACCAAAAAATAGGCGATAAGCTATGCTTGTTAAGAGTTAAAGTCAGTACCTTTCAATTGTGGCTTTTAAAAATTACTATACTTTTCGGTCATAACCGGTTAAAACCGGTTTTCAAAAACCAGATCGATTAAAAACCGGTTTGTAAAGTTTCGATTATTTTTCAACACTAATCCAGGATGAGGCTGAGAGGCGGAAGGCTCTGCACTCATGGATCCAGAATGAGGTTGAGAGGCAGAGGGCTCCGCACTCATGGATCCAGAATGAGGCTTAAAGGCAGAGGGTTCTGCACTCATGGATCCAGGATGATACTGAGAGGCAGAAGGCTCTGCACTCATGGATCCAGGATAAGGCTGAGCGGCAGCCAAATAACAAATATTTGTTTCAACTAAATCATTACAATTTCAGAGACTGTAGGTCTTGATAAATTTTACTTTATTGAAGAAAAAATTTGCCACAATATTAGTTCACATACATGTTTATTTTAGTTTAGAGTAGATTTAGTTAATTTTTCAGTTCTTTGTTCACACAACATGTCCATTGCCACTGTAATAGAAAAGTAATAGACTATTATCTATTACTTTGCCTTCTATTACTGTTACTATTACTATTACAGCCAAAAAATTATGATCTATTACTATTACTTGAAAAATCCTGTAATAGTCTATTACTATTACCTATTACTATTACCCCATGTCTGATGCCTACATGCCCAATAGAATTTCCTCCGTGATGCGCTCAGCACATTCGGAGGGGCCCCAGCGGCGGATGCAGCAATCATTTCATGGGAACTCAAAGAAGTACCGCCTAAGGGCCACCCAGTTATCGGCGCCAAAATGCCAAAGGCGTCTCCTCTTGGGAAGATCCAAAGGCCGAATTGGAGCGATAGGAGAGGAGACAGATATAAGATTGTGGTTGGAACAGCCCAACGGAGAAAAAAGTTTGACAGAGTAAGAAGTAGGATGAAAGGTGAGAAATATATCCAGAATGTTGGGCCTATCTCAAGGCGATCGGAGATACGAGTAGGGTGCTGTAAAATCTGCTCTAGGTTATTCAAGGTAGAGAAGTTTTAAGCTAGTTCACCAGGGATGTTAGTGCAATGGTCAAAAGTGGACAAGGTTCTGAATTGGCCTTTGGTTGAACAAGGTTCAGCCAAAGGCCAGTGTTCACCTTTGGTGAACATTGAAATCACCTAAAATGGAGATTTCAGCGAAAGGAGAGTGGGATAGAATGTATTCCGCTTTGGAAATGAGGTAGTCAAAGAATTTTGGATAGTCAGTAGAATTAGGAGAAAGAAAGGTAGACAGCGCAGATGTATTTAGTTTGAGATTGACATGCAAGTCGCAGACAGAGGATATAGAATTTGGAGGACTTAAGTTCGGGAATACGAGAGTAAATTCGGACATTGCGTACATATACGCAACATCCACCTTTGGAGTGAAATTGAGTAGAGAATGTAGGAGGGTACAGAAAAAAGGATGCTGTCAATCATCTCAGACACCTGAGTTTCAGTGAGGAAGAGAAGGTGAGTTTAGAGAAAGATAGGTGATGTTCAACAGATGGAAAATCTTAGCAAAATTTTAACAAAAGCCACGAATATTGTAGTTTATGAAAAGTGAACCAGGCAGAGGCCCAGAAATCTCGAATGGGACAGCAGCAGAACCAGCCCCGCTGCCATGGTCTGCGTTTCCTGTATCGGCAGCGGGAGAACCTGAAGTGGGAACATTTATGGTTCCCTACCCAGGGGACTCCGAGGCTCCTAAAATCGTTGCCATTTTTAAAAAATTTTGAAACGATTATGTTGTGTGTAAGATGTATGTATAATAATTAGGGTGGATCGATTTTACATTTTTTTCGATTTTCATATTCTAATAGAGACAAAACCTTGCGCATGCATGAAAAAATAGCCTCTGCAAAATCTTAGCTTAATAGGTAATCATCTTCTGCCCCCGGCAGAGCGATGAAAATCATATTTTAGTAGTCAAAAACGTATTCTTATAAATATTTCAATATGCATCAAAATTATTCCTAATAACTATAAAGTCGCTGAAAAAGACCTCACATGATCGTTTTTCCAAGCGCGTTGTCCTACGTTAATATCTTTTGCCCCCGGCAACAACGTCAAATGTTGAAAAAATAGGTAATTTATATACATATTTTCAGATCGGCTCTTTGTCTTAAATAATGCATTTATATATTTCCCATAGCATTTATATCGTTGCTTAGGCATGAAATAACACACGCATATTGAAATATTCTAAAAATTATAAGAAAAATACGTTTTTGACTACTAAAATATGATTTTCATCGCTCTGCCGGGGGCAGAAGATGATTACCTATTAAGCTAAGATTTTGCAGAGGCTATTTTCTAATGCATGCGCAAGGTTTTGTCTCTATTAGAATATGGAAATCGAAAAAAATGTAAAATCGATCCACCCTAATTTGTATATGTTGGTAAGAATAGGGCGAGAAGTGTGTGTTTGAGAGCATGCTGGACTAATCAAAGGGTAGATGAGACACGGAAAAAGTTCAGCTAAGGAGGACAGTGACAGGAGAAACGGGAGTTCCAGCACTCCCTGTCTTCTGCCTAACATACCCCGCTGCGTACTTCCCTGGTCGATTGGTGTCTACAGTCTTCTCCTCCTCACACACACACACACACACACACATACCCACATATATATATATTATATCAGTGGCGACTCCTGCACTCGGGCTTCTCGGGCTGAGCCCGAGAGGCAAGGGGCAAGGAGAAGCATGAGAGATAAAATTGTGTATTTATAGATTTAAGTTTTTAAAAAAAGTTTTAAATACAAATTGTAAAAATGGTTTTTGGCTGGTAGTATGTTACTATTTTTCTGTCTAGCCTTCGTCACGCAAGCAAATTTTGAGCGCATTTAGATACCCTTACTATCTATAAATAAACTATATTGACACATTAAGTTTTCTTGTAATCTTTCAAGATCCTTTGCTCGGGCGCAAGACATTACGCCCGAGAAAGTATAAGTAATATCGTATATTTAAAGTTCTTTTAATGAATAATTATTTGCTTGCATACGGTTACATAATAGTCCTTCTTCTAATTCTCATTAAATAAAATACGTTTTTCCTCCTATTAATTTTTTTTATAAAGAAAAAACATTTCAACTCGGGCTTATATCCTTCGGCCTTGTAGAGGCACAATTTTTAATTCTGGCGATACATGGTAACTTTTTACGTTTCGATAAGCGTGCCTTCAACTGCCTTGGGCGGCGGTGCAGTTTGATTTTTGTCCGCAATGTGAGGTTGTTCGTTTTTCTTAAATAATCTGATTTATTTTTAATATTATAAGTATTCTGAGAAGTATAGCCCACCCATGGGCAAAAAGGAATTACATGACCGAATATTAAAGGATTTTGCTTTAAAAACGAGACGCTTGAACTTTATGTTCAAGTAAATAAAATTCAAATAATTTTTTTTACCGAGGTATGTATTTATTTATTTATTGATAATCTTAAGTTATTGTCATGCATTTAAATGTCAGCTCATATGTAGACTTGAAAATTTAAAAAGAACCCGAGTAGTCTTGAAGAGCTGGAGTCGCCACTGATATATATATATATATATATATATACACACATTATATATATATATATATATATATTACAGCTTGTTTAGAAAAATCTTTATCATTGAAAAGTGTCACATGTCATTGAGATTTTACAAATAAAATAAGAAGAACTCTTCAGTTTTCAGTTTTTCAAAATAATTTAGATGTATTTTGTCCAGTCAGAATGTTATTGATCATAACTTCTCTCTCTCTCCACACACACACACACACACACATACATATACACTGTGTATATACGAGTATATACTTTGAATAGATAGATAAACATACAGATAGATAAGAAAAGAACCCCTATCAGATAGTTAAATATTCATTTTCGTATGCAGAGTTTTAAGAAAAATAACCTAATTCTGGTAGGCACAGAAAAGAAGTTTCGTGTTTTCGGAGACAGGGTTCAGATGAATTTTCCCCCCTCGTATTTGGTGAAAATGCAGATTTTAAAATTCGGTCAAGTTATCCATCAAACAAGTTGATGACAAAAATAGTTTGCCATTTAAAAAAGAAAACCCTGAAGATTGGGTTCGAAATTTTTTGTTTTGTGTATCAGTATTATTAAGCAGATAGTTTTACAATATCCATTGTTTGATGAGGTAAAAAGAATATGTAGTTTAAATTATGCCTTCAATAACGGCTCATTTATACGATCAAAATAAAATTTTAGAGGATGTTTATCAAACATCCTTTGAAGTTTTATTTTGATCGTATAATTTTTTAAGGAAACGGTTGATTTTATCTTCAAGTTTTATGGAAAGTGTTAGAGGATTGTCATTCATCTTTTTGAATTTGGTGGAGTCATTGAGGACGTTATTAACCTTATTAAATAACCTGATTTGTTGAGAAGAACGGTACCTTTGCCTTTGTCAGGACGTGAAATTATGATGGAGTCATTCCCGGATAATTCTTTTAAGCAAGCGATACAATACTTTTCTTTTCCCTACTACGACTATATTAGTTACAAAATACAATCAGAATTTCGCCACCTACTCACCCCCCCCCCCTTTACCCTCAAATTAACCTCCAATTTGTATTCACCAATAATAATAGCATTAAATCGTATCTCAACCATAAAGAAAAAAAAAACAGCCCCTTGTTTCGTCCACTATCTACCGTTTCAACTGTATTCACTGCAAAGCGAGTTATATTGGCAGCACCATTCGCCAATATCAAACAAAAGTGGACGAACATCGCGGCAACTCTACCAGGACATTACAACCTTTAAACAAGCCATCAAAATCAGCAATAAGAGATCATTGCCACCTCCACATTCACCCACTGCTCACCACCAATTTCAAAATTATCAATTCAGCATACCAACCAACCGACCTCCGCATCTTGAATCCCTATACATCCTTAGTACAAAACCAACCCTCAACGACTATAGTTCTGCCTTCAACTTAGACATAGCTAAATAATTTCTTCTGAACCATCTCTGAAAAGAAGTCCACTACCACTCTCTGGCTTCTAACATGGATACTTTAATATTCAACCATTCCCAACCTTAATACAATTAGATTACCCCCACCTCGTATAATAACCCGGTAAGATGTGTTTTAAATTTTTTTTATATTTTAGCCGTTATCTTACCTTTCTACATTTCATGTAACTTTTTTTTAATTATCATAGGCCTGCATAAATATATTGTATGAAATCTTTTATTCATTATATTTGTTCACTTTTTTACTTTTCATTTTTTAGCACTGATGATGGAAATTGTTTCAGAAACGTCTGACTAATAAACATGTACCACCTTCTCGTCCTCTTATTCCTTACTATATACACATACGCTTCGTGCTTCTTTACTGCTTTATTTATTTACGTATAAAAATAAATACTGCCTTGTTTCACTTCCTCTCCTCCTTTCCTAAATCCTAATAATGCCTTGATCCTTGCATGTATCTCTTCCTTCTGGAATCCTTATTCATTTCCATTACTTAACTCACTATAAAATCTTCCTTTTCACCGCTACTGCCTCTTCACTTCAACTTTCTTCACTTCTCAGCGAACGCTCTAAATACCCCCCCTCCCCACCCTCTACTCCTGCGGACATGGCGCACAACGTTCTTTGTTCAGATTTTAACTTTTGTAAAAAAAAAACATTTCATTCGCGATGCTCTTCGGCGGCGGTAGAATGGATGGATGCGGCAAACATCCGCTGCGGGTCTTTTCGCGTCCCCGAAGAGGAGGTTCTCAAGGCAGAGACCGAGAATGGCGTTTCAAACCGGCTTTCAACGTGTCTGCTGGAAGGTGTGGGGGATTGGGGTAGGAGACGGGCTTAAATGGAGACGAATAATTACGAATGAAGTTCCTTAATTAGAAAACTGTACACAGGATAGTAGTTCTCTCTCTCTCTCTCTCTCTCTCTCTCTCTCTCTCTCTTTCTCTTAGATAACTTTCAAAATAAATATCGTAATATATCTATGTTACTTATAAAAACAATGTTTGATTACGCCTCATCCATATTTAAAAGCCAAATAAATAAAAACAAAAATAAAAAAGATAAGAAATTAACCTTAAAAATAATGTATAACACTAAAAACTTTGATAAACTGAATTTACCAGAAATTATAAATAACAAAAACTATGAAATTACTTTCAGAAAACAGCGCATATTCAAAAAATTCTCAATTAGTCTGAACATACGTAAACCTAATAAGGTTGAAAATATGCAATCATAAACACCCAATAAAAAGCCTTATAAATAATACAACTAAAGATAATGTATCTAAATGTGTTTGCACTAATGAGAATGAAGAGTTCGTAAACCCAAATTATGGACGCATATTAACGTGAAATTGAGAAATAATTAAAAATGAATCACTTCGGAAAGATTTTTCATAAAACGATTTAAATTTAGAGAAGCTAAATATGATATCACTCGGGATAAACTAAAATAATGAGGCAGATAATTACATAAATATTTTCACAACGAAAGAAAACAAAAGCACAGATGAATTACAAGTTTATAAAAATGCAATTAGAACCAAAATAAACACAAAATGCAACGCCCTCAGGAAACATATCGAGCAATAACGACATTAATATTTCAAACAATTATAAACCATTAAAAGAAGGAAATCGTAATGTTGCAGAATACGTTTATTGTTTGTCCGATCGACAAAGCAGTTAACAATTATGCTGTTATATGTAAAAAAAACTATACGTTAAAATAATTAATCAGAAATGAATTAGGTTACGATAAAGATCCTAAGAGATACAAAGTCGATGGAACCTATAAAATATGCGATGAAAGCCGGAATAATATAATTAATATACGCAATAATGACTTAAAAACAAGATTTGATATACAGTTAACGGAAGGTTATAAATGTATACCAACCATATATGTAGTCCCAAAACTATATAAAGACCTATTAAATTTCGATTCATAATAAGTTCAAAACAGTCTACTATAAAACCGCTCTCACAAGACGTCACATTAGGATTAGAATGAGTTAAAAAATGCTTCATAAAATAGTGTCAAGAAATAAAAAATAGAACCGGGATAATTTATAACTGGTCCGTCAACAATTCTACTCAATATCTAGATAGAATAAAAAACAAAAACCGACCGCATTTGTGCTTTTCGTTTCTCAGTACATAAATCTGCCACTCGAAGAAGTATTCAATACATTAAAAGAGCTTATTAAAAAAGTTAATAAAATTTGGCAACATAAATACTGTATATATACATAATTTAGTGGTGGATCGGATATCCGCATCCGCATCATTTTTAACATCCGTATCCGCACTTCTGACTGCGGATATTACCTCTAATAAATTATGCAATTTACAATTAAATTAGCTTATAAAGTAGCTTATAAGGCCCAGTCATGCACATTTCATGTAAAGTATTAATTATTAATGAACAAACAAATATATAAACCTCAAAATATAAATACCTGGTAACAGAAAATTGAATGAACTAGGTCAAAGTTGGGGAACGTAAACTAAACTAAACTACAACATTCAATCCGAAGCATCTTTAGGAGTCATTTTGCAAATTGATTCGTTTCAATTACAACTTTGGTAGGTAGTACACCCAATCATGGCTGATAATATTTTTCAAAGTGTTGTTTTACCTTTAATTGTGATTGAAGACCCGTTATCCAGTATCATTTGGATGAAGCAACAACGCCTTCTGAAAAGTGAAGTTATCCGCCTCTACTGCAACATTTCAATGCATTGGACAAGACGTTCTACTCAGGGCCGGATTTTCCAATAGGCAACATAGGCCATTGGCCTAGGGCCCACCAGTAACTGGGGGCCCACTGGGGACCTCCTACAATCCCTTGACACAAACAGTATCATTGACAAATTTGCCATAGAAAAAAGCAGGAAAAAGTCATTTTGAACTTCACATACTTGTGCTTGCAAAATTTATTATGCTTCAGTTTCATTGTATTTTTCCATTATTCCTATGTGTAAGATGTACATGATATGGAACTTGATTTACTTTGATGTACTTGATATGGAACTAATTTGATTAAAAATTATTAATGTGTAATGTATTACATTATGTTGTAATTCTTATTGCAAAATTTATTATGCTTCAATTTGACTGTATTTTTTTCCATTATTCCTTTGTGTAAGAATAAGTTGTACATGATATAAAACTAATTTCAATAAAATTATTGATGTGTTACATTATGTTGTAATTCTTTTTTTTTTACATTACAATATTACGATATATATATATATATATAATATTTTTTTGGGGGGGGGGGGGCACTGATAAGGTTTGGCCTAGGGCCCACAAGCAAGTAAATCCGGCCCTGGTTCTACTGTTAAGGATAAGTTCGCATGGAAGCGCTAGACTGAAGAATGTAAAAACTACAAGAACTCAACATCGATAAGAACTGTTTTTTTTTCATAAATCTCACGTTGAACTTTCTCGTTGGATTCATATAATGTATTTGTGGAGCATTGGTGAGAGTGTTGAAAATACAATGAAACGAACAAAAATTACAAAGAAAACGATCATTGACTTTTCCAATATTTTTTAGAGAAATATGTCGTCATCATTTTAAGAAGTTCCCTCTTCATCTATGCGGTCCAGGTGTAATAATCGAAATAGACGAGTCTCGCTTTGCGCATAAAGTAAAACATCATACAGGTAGAGAATCTCAAGAGCGGATATGGATACTTGGCATTGTTGACACTACCACGAATCCTCGCGTAGGTTACGTGGAAATAGTGAAAAATAGGGATGCAGCGACGTTGCTGCCCATTATCGAGAAAGTGGTCCGACCTGGTTCAATTATACATACTGATATAGTGGCGGGCACACAGGAGGATTCAAGGTCTGGGGTATACCCATAAGACCACGAATCACTCGCTGAATTTCGTAAATAAAGAAACTGGAGTTCACATTCAGACAATAGAATCATATTGGAACAAACAAAAAAGTGTAATTAAGAAGATGAACGGCTGTAGAAGAGAATTTCTACATTCCTATTTGCAGCAGATGATGTAGCGTGACCGCTTTAATGTAAATGGTTTTATAATCTGTGAGCAAATTGACAATCAATGTCAATAATCAATAAATTATTTGAAATATCTAAACCTTTTTAATAAACTTTTTTGAAAAGGGGACACAAACTACACTTGATCCAAAAGGGATCAAGTGTAACGTTAGAACTAATGAATACTGTATATATATATATATATATATATATAATATATACTGTAGAAGTTTTTATGCCACGTTCGAAGAAATCCCTTGGTTTCGAGTTAAAAAAAAGCGATCACTTCGTTTTCGATAGCTTCCCTGGATTGCAACTTTTGTCCATCTAGGTGGTGTTGCAGACTTCTGAATAAATAGTAGTCTGAAGGTGCGATGTCCGGAGAATAAGGTGGATGAGGCATTTTTTCCCAACCAAATGCCTCCAATTGTGCAGTGGTGATTCGAGCAGTGTGGGGGCGCGCGTTATCCTGGTGGAATAGAACACCTCTGCGATTAATTAATGCAGGACGTTTTTCTTGTAATGCCATCTTCAATCGTTGGAGTTGTTGGCAGTAGATTTCAGCTGTGATTGTTTGGTTATCTGGCAGAAACTCAAAATGAATAATTCCTTGCATATCCCACCAAACGCATAGCAAAATTTTCTTTGGATGGGGTCCATTCCTTGGCTGAGGTTCAGGCCTTGTTTCACGGCTTGTGACAAATCATGCGGAACCCATTTTCCAACCTTCACTACTTTTTCCTAACAGCTTCAAATGACGATGAATGGTCATATGGCTAACGCCGAGTTGCAGGCCAAGTTCTCTTACAGTTACCGTTGGGTTTTCCTCCACTGTTGCTTTCAGCAACTCTTCATCTAACTCATTTGGTCGTCCTGTTCGTTGATAAATAATCTTTCAGACTGAAGTCTCCATTTCTGAACTTCTCAAACCATCTCCTACACATCCATTTGCTCTCAACATCATTTCCATAAACTCTTTGAATGTTTTTTTGAGGATTCACTAGCGTTAGATCCTTTATGGAACTCATACAGCATCACAGGTCGAATATGCGCTTTCGTGGGGTCCATGTTTTTTCAATTACTATAATATCGTAGGGGTGGCGTATGAAAAACACCAGAGAAAATATTCATTAGCCTAATTCTACACTAGCCGAAGCCTACACTAGCCTAAATCATTCTGTACCTGTGCGAACCTGTCGCCGCGTGTATTTTGCAACATTTCTAAAACTATTTCACATTATCTTGAGGTTATTCTATTATCTATCGTCCGTTTTCTAATCGAGCAGAATTTATGTTACAACCTGATATATACACACACACATATAATATATATACATATACATACACTGTGTGTATATATATATATATATATATATAATATATATATGTGTTTGTGTGTGTGTGTGTGTGTGTGTGTGTGTGTACACAGTGTGTATATAAAATGTTATAATGTTTCAGGTCAACAAGACCCTAGGATCCACTCATGGCTGGTCTACCTAACTGTGGTTGTAGTTGTGTATTGTGCATGTCCTCCGTGGTGGCGGAGAGGACCTACAATTTTACGTGGGTTCCGAACCATAAAAACATTAATTTTACTCCCCTAAACTATACCAATCTATCAAAATATGCGTTTAATCGATTTTTAAACATGCTTATAGACGTGCTACTAATTACTTCTACCGGCAAACTATTCCAGCTATTTACTATTCTATGCGTAAAAACGTCTTTGGCAACTGCTGTCTCGAACCTTCTACTTGTCAACTTACACCCATTATATCTAGTTCTATTTTATTTTGATACTTCGAAAAAGCTATCTCTATTTACGTTATCGAACCCATTCATAATTTTAAAAACCTGGATTAGATTACCCCTTAGCCTCCTTGTCTCGAGTGTAGTCAATTTTAACTCCTTAACCCTATCTTCGTACGACTTCGACCTAAGCGATGGAATCATCTTAGTAGTTGCTCGTCTTTGAACTCTTTCGATTTTATTTATATCTTTGCGCATATGCGGATTTCAGAATTGGATCGCGTACTCCAAATGGGGTCTAACTAATGATTTATAAAGAGGAACAATAATATCGCGCGATTTGTACTCAAAATTCCTGGCTATAAAATCTAGCACCTTGTTCGCCTTATTGACCGCTGCTGTACTTTGTTTCGCCACTTTTAAGTCACCAGTGACGATAACTCCCAAATGTTTTTCCTGTTCTACGCTTGGCAACTCTTTCCCTGATGGCATACTCTACACAAAATTTGCGTTACGCGAACTTATACGTAAAATTTTGCACTTATCGACGTTAAATCTCATTTGCCATGTGACCGACCAATCAACGATTTTGTTCAGTCTTCCTGGATTTTACCTCTATCGTCATCATTAATTGCCCTACCACCTAACTTAGTGTCATCCGCAAACTTTCAAACTGGATTGACTATGCCGACATCTAAATCGTTAATATATATAAGAAAAAGCAAGGTGCCCAATACAGAACCCTGAGGAACGCCGCTCGCTACATTAGCCCAAGACGACTCTGCTCCATCAACGACCACCCTCTGTTTCCTACCTCGCAACCACTCTTCTATCCAATTTATTACTACACCCATGATCCCATGAGCCTTAACTTTTTCAATGAGTCTTTTGTGCGGTACGGTATCAAACGCTTTTTGAAAATCTAAATACACTACATCTACCGCCCGATGACTATCGTAAACTTCAACCACGCTTTGAAAAAATTCTAAAAGATTAGTTAAGCAAGATTTGTTTCGCCTTAAACCGTGCTGCGTATTTCTAAGCAAGTTAAGCAATTATAAGTGTTCGACTATACGATCCCTAATTATTGATTCCAGTAGCTTACCTACAACAGACGTTAAACTGATTGGCCTATAATTTCCCGCCGCACCTTTATCGCCTTTCTTAAAAATAGGTGTTACATTTGTTAACCTGAAATTATCTGGTACGCACTACGGACCCCTCAGAAATAGACACATTAAAAATCTCTGTTAGCGACACAACAATGCTTTCTTTTAATTCTTTTAGTTGTATGGGATATATGGAATCCGGTCCCGGTGATTTATGCATTTTCATTTTGTCACTATAGCGCATTATCTCCCTTTCATTAACCACAATATTATCTAAAGTACTACCATTGTCAAAAGCTATTATGTCTATGACCGTAGGGTATTCGTTACATCTTCTATTGTAAAAATTGACGTAAAAAATTCGTTTAGCAGAGTAGCCATTTGCTTGTTCTCGGAAAGTAGCTCTCCGTTAGGATTTTTCAACAGCCCCAAGACACTCTTTACTGGATTCCTATTATTGACGTATTGAAAGAATCGCCTGGGGTTTTCTTTGCCGTCACGAGCTATGGAGACTTTCTGATTACGCTTTTCGCTTCACGCCTTAGAGATATGTAGTTGTTTCGTAACACAAATTGTCTTTATCGCACTTATGTAGCGTATAAGCCCTATCTCTACTTCTTATAATATTCCCTACTCTAGAAGTAAACCACAAGGGCTTGTTATTTACTTTCGCACGCTTAATCTTGTACGGTACACGTTCCTCATTTATAGTCCTAAGTACTGTTTCAAACGATTCCCACATTAGTTTTGCGTTGGAGATCCCCATTACGTTTTCCCAATTGACGTGTGACAATTCATTTCTAAATTTACAAAAGTCTGCGTGCTGAAAGTTAGGAATTTTAGTCAAGTTAGCTGGTTTAGAGTGATTTACTGAGAAGACAAACTCTACCACATTGTGATCGCTATTGCTTAACGGTTCTATTACTTGAAGATCAGTGATTAGCCTATCGTCCGTAGTTATTACTAAATCTAAAATACTGTCCAACCTCGTAGGTTCCCCAACCTTTTGAATAAGGTAGATATCCTCGAGAAAATTAACTAAACGATTACCTTCCGCGTCTCCCTGCATTGTATCGTAATCCACGCTGGCGCAATTAAAGTCACCCATAACTAAGGCTTGCTCACTACCTATTATTCTCTTAAGTTCCCGATATAACGCTTCGTCCATATCAGCTGTTTGATTAGAAGGCCTATATATAACCGCAACAACAAGTTTGAAATCGTTCAATTTAAGTTCTGCTATAGTCGAATCTATCGGTTCTGGAATTGTGTGCTTTAATTCTATAACGTTCGCAATATCATCTTTGATATACAACATTACACCTCCTCCTCGCCTACCTATTCTGTTTTTAACAAAAAGTCTATAACCTCTAATTTGATCGTTGTACGTAAATTCCACCCAGTAAATTCCACCCCCGAAAAATCCACCCAGTAAATTCCACCCATAGTAAATTCCACCCATGGTAAATTCCACCCAAGGTAAATTCCACCCATGGTAAATTCCACGCAAAGGGTTATCAAACGAGTTTACAGTTTATTAAAGTTTATTAAAAAGTTTATGCAAAATAAAAAAAACTGGTAAAATATATAGGTTAGGTCAACTGTACACCCTTGATGATTGGTTAGGTTTAGTTGTGATATTTTCGTTAAAACTAACGAAAATCACGCTAACTCAAAAACAAGTGATTTGCTATAGAAACGATCGTCAAAATCATTCGAATCACCTAAAAACACACGAGAAAAACACTGTCCAGTGATGGAAAACACTGTCCAGTGACTATAAAAAATTGACCTTAGAAAATAACAGTTATAATTGTTAAAATTCTTAAATTTTTTGATGGAATTTACCATGGGTGGAATTTACCATGGGTGGAATTTACTATGGGTGGAATTTACTGGGTGGATTTTTCGGGGGTGGATTTTTCGGGGGTGGATTTTACTGGGTGGAATTTACATGGAACCAATTTCATACTCCCCTACAAAGTCACGTGTTTCAGTGCTAAGCCACGATTCATTTATCACAATTAAATCATAGTCTTTACAAGCAATTAAAGAAAAAAATTCGTTTATTTTATTTCGTAGGCTACGAGCATTTAAGGATAAAGCCTTTAAATTGTTTGTAACTGCGATACCTTCGGGCGCGCAAGGGAATTTTAAGGAAATTACACCGGGACCGTTCGAGTTACGGCAGCCTGAAAAGAAGAAACAGTATTATGAAATAGTCTTCCTAAACGCACAGCTCTAACGTCATTAAGGTGAAGTCCATCTCCGAGGAACAAGTCCCTCCTGCCGTAGAAACTGTTCCAAAAATTCGCAAAATGCACTCCTTCCTGTTGACAAAGTAACTTTAGATTATTGTTAATATAGGTCTCCTTGCTGTAGAACTCGTTACGTTGGATAATTCGAGGAAATATACCTGTTAAAACAATCTTATTAGTTTTTTCCTTTAGTCACTCCAGTAAGTCCCTGTACCTAGCCAGCAGCTCTTCCGATCTAGAATTTAGAACGTTATTAGTACCGACGTGAATAACATACGTCGTGTCCTCAGAGGTTCTGTCTGTAAAAAAATCAACACTATTAGTTATATCTTCCAGCCTAGCACCAGGGTAGCAGTAACGGCGCCTACGACGGGGGTTCCTCCCTCAGAATTCCTCGAGCTGCCCTCGAACAATGGAATCACCAACGAGTCGTATTTCAGTTTCATCTACGTCTTCGAAGCCTAAAATAGAAAATTTATTGTTCGTTAATACTGGTAGACAAGTCTGAGGATCAATGGGGCTTCATTATGCATTTGCACGAAGGGTCGGGAACTAGGGGAAGAGAGACGGCTGTTAGTATTATTTATATCATTAGTAGACTGTGTGTGTGTATATATATACGCACACACACACACACACACACACACACACACACATATATATATATATATATATGAAAATTATTTCACGAAAGTAACACGTGAAAAATATTTCTGATGAAAAGAACCACGAAGGAAAGGAAACAGAATGGTGCTCAAGCGCTTTTGTCTAATGACATCCTTAGAAACACTGAAGTAAATAAAAAGTTCGAGCCTATTTATAGGTCACAAAAAATAATAATAAAAAATATAGAAATAAAAATTGTGGGAGGAGCATACAAATTTATAAGGAAAAACTACCAATTTTAGCACTTTGCCCTTCTTGTCTAAATCCATTCTGAACGAATTCAAAACAACAGGATCAAGCGGATTGTTTACAACCAGTGCCCTTTTCGTCCACTTGTTAGAGTTATCCCACTGTATTGATTGGAATAATGCTTCAATTTTGTTTCACTCAAGCAACATGGTTAATAGAAATATTCTTGGGTCTGCTATTATTCAACTTACAAATAATTTTAACATGAGCCAGGGTCTTTCTTCACTTGATCCTGTTGTTTTGAATTCGTTCAGAACGGATTTAGACAAGAAGGGCAGAGTGCTTAAACTTTGGTAGTTTTCCCTTATAAATTTGTATGGTATGCTCCTCCCACAATTTTTATTTTTCAATTTATTTTTTATTTTTTTATTGTTTTATTTTTTTGTGACCTATATAATTATAGTCTCGAACTTTTTATTTACTTCAGTGTTCCTGAGGATGTCATTAGACGAAAGCGCTTGAGCACCATTCTGTGTTTCCTTTCGTTTGTGGTTCTTTTCATCATATATATATATATATATATATATATATATATATATATGATGAATAAAACCACGAAGGAAAGGAAACACAGAATGGTGCTCAAGCGCTTTCGTCTAATGACATCCTCAGGAAACTGAAGTAAATAAAGAGTTGAAGACTATATACAGGTTACAAAAAAAATGTTGTATATATATTATATATATATATATTATATATAATATATATACATGTACTATACGTACTGTATATAGAAATAAAAATTGTGGGAGGAGCATACAAATTTGTAAGGAAAACTACCAAGTTTAGCACTTTGCCCGAATTCAACACAAGATCAAATGGATTGTTTACAACCAATTTTATAGTTAATGCCTGAATGATATATAGGCCACAAAAAATAAAAAAAATATATATAAAAAATAAATTGAAAAATAAAAATTGTAAGAGGAGCATACAAATTTATAAGGGAAAACTACCCAAGTTTTAGCACTCTTCCCTTCTTGTCTAAATCCGTTCTGAACGAATTCAACACAAGATCAAATGGATTGTTAACAAAAAATTTTATAGATAAGGCCTGAATGATATATAGGTCGCAAACAAAAATATATATATAAGACTAAATTGAAAAATAAAAATTGTAAGAGACCTCAAGAATATTTCTATTAACAATGTTGCTAGAGTGAAACAAAACTGAAGCATTATTCCAATCAACACAGTGGTATAACTCTGACAAATGGACAAAAAGGGCACTGGACGACTGTCCCGTTCTAACGGAATATTGATGCTGTTTTACACGCCTGTGCAAATCCTTTCCCGTCTGACCAATGTAAAAGGAATCACATTGTTTGCAACCAATTTTATAGATAATGCCTGAATTATTGGTAGGGCTATTTTTTACCATGATAGTTTTCACAATATTGTTATATGAAAATACTACAGTAATGTTCAAAAGTTTAAGTACATTAGCAATGCCTAAAAAGCCTGGGAAAAATGGAAGTACTGAAATATTCTTTGACAAAGTGCGAGTGTTATTATTCACACGATAGAAGGTTCGTTTTGCCTTGTTAAGACAAGATTCTATAAACGCAGGTGGGTAGCACAGATCACTTCCAATACCGTTGATTTTTTCCAATTCGGCATCGATGTATTCCGGACTGGCGATCCTAAGAGCGCGGAGAAACAGTGAAGAAAATATGGCCTTCCTAATGGGGGTGTCATGTTGTCTTCTGCAACTTTTGCGAAAAATCGCACTTAAGTGTTCAAAATCGCACTTTTTTGTCGAAAAATGGGATTTTGGGCCAATTTCAAAGACTTGGTAGCCTCAAATGACCTTCATATGTTCCATATTGTTCACATACATCCTTAAGCACTTCTAGGGGCACTTTGGTTCATAACCCCTAAAATAACCAAACTCACCCAAAATGGCCCAAAACTAAGGAATTGTATGATTTTTAGTCTCCTATACACCACATTTCGCGGCTGTTCTTTTCATCAGGCAGAATCTTTTTGTTCTTCTTTCTTGGTCTTGCATTTTCTTTTTTTTTAGAAACGTCTCCACCAATTTTTATTTATTTTCTTTTCGGCATCACTGAGTGCGATGGCAGCGGCCCCCAACTTTCCGCAAGCTGTTGTGACGTTCAACTTTTTTTTGCAATTGCAATTCTTCTTTAATATTTGCATAAGTCCCTCCTCCACCCCCAGCTTATAATAATATGCTGGTCAATTGAATGTTTTGAAATTTTTTCTTCCAAAAGCATCTTCATTTGTCTAGCAGGTCTTGTAGAGATCTAAAACATGTTCATAATGTCTTGCTTTGACTTGAAAACTGGCAACAACTCTGTGATCGATCCTAGCACGAACAAAACCATCTCTTCTCTCTTGCCCATACACTGCATGAGCTACAGCTGAAACTTCCTCGACTGCTCTCTCACATCTTTGAGTGTGAACTGAGAAGTTCTCAACTTCAAGTGGAGACCTGAGAAGCTCCTCAACTTCTCCTCTTGACATCTTACAAGTGAAGAGTGGCTTATACAGTTTCTCCTTATCCCAATTAATCAGAATAATTGGAGAAGTGGCATCAAAATTCAGTTTAGGGTTTCTATGAGTTCTCAGACTCATGTCTCCATACTCAGACTTACCTCTGATCTTCTTGATCATCTCAACCCCCCATGCCCTCTCCTCCTCATCCTCACTGCACAGGGGAGAGGCAATGAGGTTCTCACTGTGCACATGATATGCTCAACGAACTATCACATGAGTGATTATGTTCCTGACTTCAGAGGTCTGGCTTCTCAGCAGTCCCAGAGCGGTCACAATATGGTGAGGTCCATACCTCATGTGGTGCTTCATCTTGATCTCAAAATACATCTTGACGTAGAAGTCCAGGCAGAACTTCAGCAGCACCTCCAGCTTCTTCAACACCTCCCCCTTCAGACCATGCTGCCTCATCCACAGCATCAACAGAGCCTCACCTGTAGTCAGCCAGCGTGACTGATTCAGTGGGCCACACTTCAGACCAGCAACTTCCTTGCTCAAATCTCCTGTCTTGAGAGCTTTGATCAGTAGGTAGCAGTTCTTCTGGTCAGTTCTAAGGTTCTGTACAATGTCTTCTGGCAGTTGAATTATATCTTCTTCTCCTGGCAGAGCCTTGAAACTAAAGTTGACGGGTATGTCATTGATCTTCTCCGAAAGTTTTCCTATTGGGCCACTGAACCCAGACTTGTTCGTGTAGGAACCATCAAGTTTGATGATCATGTGCCTGAGGTTGAGTTCATTAATATGCAACTGGCATATCAGCCAGTGACACTTGTGACCTAGCAGTCTCTCCAAGTGAGTGATGGCTCCTCCATCAGGTCCTGTGTTTGTGTTGGTGGAGTCACCACCAAGGACCACAATAGTATCTTTAGCACCATGAGCACTAATCCACTCAAACAGAGCCTGAGCTATCTTCAGTGCAGGTTTCTCATTTCCTTCAGGTTCTTCTGGTGTACAATGGAAGATATACTTCCACTCAGGTTCCCAGGTAACACTATAGTGCTTTTCAGTTGTAATATCAGGATTGAAGCGGCCAGTTTCTTCATTGTACCTCATGATCTTTGCCTTCTTATCTTGTTTTCCATCAAAGAAATATCCCTTGATCTCCTCTCCCTCTGTCCTTTTCTCCAGGGCCTCCACCGAGGCACCTATTACAGACTCCTTGCCCTTCCACATCTTCATCCTGTCAACAGCTAGATATGCCTTATCAGCGGATAGATGGCCAGTTTTGATGAGATCTTGCAAGAAGCCAGTTGCAATGGCGGCTGCAGGAGCGTTTGCCACCTTGAACCTGACTGCAGCCGCAGCAGTACTTGAGATATCCATGTAGTTCCTCCTGGCAGAGGTGGAGACTTTGCCAGTGTTGACACTGGAGCTTGTGCCTGGTGCAGTACTGGAAAAATCTGTGTCAGCAGTAGGAGCTGCTCTGCCTGGAGAGTGTTGCAAGGAAGTCACCTCATCTTCATCATCATCACCATCATCAGCTCTAAGCAGTAGCTCCTTTTCTTCTTCCTCTTTTCTGTTTCTCTTCTCAGTTGCCTTCTGTTCTTCCTCCTTCCTCTTAGCAGCCTTCACCTGCTTCACTGTTTCCTTCACATCAACAGATGCCACCCGGAAGCCAGAAACTTCTGAGGTTTTGATCCTCTGGTAATGGAGCCACTCTAGCTCTAGCTTTGGAATCTTCTGAGGCAGAGGACAGTCACAGTTGACATGAACTCTAGCAGCACAATTAGAGCAGCCAGATGCAGTTCCACAGAGAGTGATATCATGTCTGCAGGTTATTATGTCAAACAATGTATCAAGTTCAGATATTCTCTCCTCTCTTTGCAGCCTTCACTCTGCCATTCACTAGGTCAATCATTTCATTCCACCTGACAAGAATCTTCCTGGCAATGGATCTCTCTTGAATGATCACAGGAGGAGTGAACTTGGCATTGCTTTTGCGCCACTGTGCCAGCACCAGTGATGCCAAGTCCTTAGCCAAATCTTGCAGAGGGTACTGAGCTCTCTTCATATCATCCAGAAGCAGCTTCTCTTCCTGGAGGAGGATTCCTCTCTGAAACACAGCTCTCCAGGTTGGAACTTCTGTGGGAAATAACTGCTTGTCTGGAGCCACCAGATCACTCAGCTTTGAACCAGAACTTTTTCTGGTCTTTCGTCTTTGCTTATCCATGGTGGAACACAATCTTCACCAAGCTTTGTATCTGAAACATAGAAAATTATTACAGTGAAACTCTAGTAGCCTATAACAGCTGTCACAATGGTTTTGTTTGGTAAGAAATCGGTCTGTTACATTTGTACTACAGTGTATGTCCTGCACAGCTGTTCTGTACATAACCAGAAAACGAAAAAGTGGAAATTTGAACACTTAAACGTGCTTTTTAGCAAAAGTTCAAGAAAACAAACCCCTCCTAAAATTTAATTTTACATAGGAATACATACTGCCAATCTTGAAATTCGCGCTTCAATGAGCATGATACACCCTAATGTACTATCCGAATGTTTTGGCTCCTCTTGCTGGATGAGACAAGGCTCCTTGCTCTCTCCTATACTGTTTAATGTATATATTGATGGATTAATTGCTTCACTTAATGAGGCAACAGTGGAAAAAGTCTGCAAAGTGTATTCGCAGAAACATGATATTCTTTTTAATGTTACAAAAACTAAGGTTATGCATTTTCATCCTAAAAGCTGTAATCCGCCAACTGATATTAGGTTCAAAATAAGAGGTGAAGTAATTGAAGAAGTACAAGAGTTTAAGTATTTGGGTCAAACTATCACCAGCTCCTTCAGTGATGACTCAGATATAAGAAAACAATCTCGAAGCCTTTGTGCTGAAGCAAATATGACTATCAGGAACTTCCGGTTCTGTACAAGTGAAGCTAAAGACACTCTTTCGTACTTTCTGCAGTAATATATACGAACAGCAACTCTGGGTGAATTATAAAAAAAAGGTTCTGGCAGAACCCTAAGTTTGCTGTACAACAGGTCTTTTAGACTCCTACATAAATTACCCCAGAGATGCTCAGCTTCGCAAATGTTTGCTACTAGCAATGTCCCGAGTTTCCCGGAGGTAACAAGAGGCGCTCAATACAGTCCAATGCAAAGAATTAAAAAATCAACCAACCCGATTATCCAAGCTATCCATGAGTCCTGCCGTTTGTCTTCTAAGCTATGGAATTCATGGTACGAAAACGTCTGTCTGTAGCTCCACTTAACTCCGACATTACTGTATTATTTTTAATCAGTTGTATCTATTTCTATCCTTAATATGTGAACTGTCATTGTATCATTAATATGTGGTGTCATATGGACTATGGTCTGCCAATAAACCTTTTCATTTTCATTTTCATGTATAGAATAATTTCACAATTAAACACGTGAAATGAATGAATGATGCAAACCCACAAGGACATAATTTTTCTTGTATATATATATATATATATATATATATATATATATATATATATATATATATATAATTGCTGTGCAAAAGTCTTAGAGATCTTACATTTTTTGTACTCTGATGCATAAGGAAACTAAAAGTCATGCGAAAAGTAGAATGAGGCCTACAAATAAAAAAGACTCTAAGGCCGATCGAAAGAAAAACATTTTGACCACCGATCAAATTCCCACTGAAAGATGTTTCATTTTAAGTTACATTCTTCGCACCTTCAGACTTTCCCAAATTTGGAATTCTCATTTCGAGTATTCCCACTTACAAATCACGATTGGCAATGGAAATGACGCCAAATGGGAAATAATCATTCTAATAAAATATTATATAGTTGCTGGTGAAAGGAGTCATATTTTAAAAGGCTAATATACTGCATACTGTATTTGCTATGAATGTCTCTTTCTTTTCAGATTTTAAAGTTCATCTTAACAAAACAATCTTCACAATTATTTATGTTTATATAATCTTCTTTATAGAGTTATTTTTCTTCGTCAATATATACACTACAGTAGATATAATAAACATTTTACAGATCTGAAACCATCATTCAGCGGATCAGCTCTTCCACACCATTATGGGCGACTGGATTATATTGTATAGTTCAGTGATGTAGTCGAGACCGCCAAGTCCGAGACTGAGACCGAGACCGAGACCTGATCCTGTGAGACCAAGATCGAGACCGAGATCAAAGGTTCGAGATCGAGATCTACCTTCCGAGATCGAGACCCTTAAAATTCGAGACCGAGATCGAGATCGAGACCAAGCTCATGCCCTTTCAATGATTAGGAAACAAAATAAATTCAGCTTAAGAGGAGGTGTGGCGTGATAAAAGTTCCGCCGTGACATCATTAATGACGTCATTTTTTAACATTTACAATTGTGTGAAGCATTTTATTTTTTCAAATACATATTGGATGGGAGGATAATCGTTTTTATCATACAACAGAGGTTGACACGCCGTTTGGCAACACTAAGTGGCCTTATAATATATACTTATATATATAATATATATAATTCTCTATTTAGTGTTTCCATTTTCAATAAAATTAATCTGACGGTGGCCGGGGGGGGGGGGGGCAAATTTTTTGTAGCGCTAACCTAAAAAAATCCAGCCCCCTCCTTCCGCAAGACAAACGTGGCAACTCAAAACAGGGTGACTGATTAGTGAATACCTAGAGTCCCTTACTTTTACAAACTTTCATAAACATTCTGAATTGTGTCTGTTCAACCAAGCCACCATCATGAGTATGCCAATAACATGTATTTTTCATTACGGTCTCGAGAGGTCTCGAAAGGTCTCGGGGAGAAAAACCGAGACTGCGTCTGTCGAGACCGAGATCGAGACCGAGATCTAAATAGCGGAGACCGAGATCGAGATCGAGATCTGCAAATTGGGTCTCGAGATCGGTCTCGAGACCGAGACCGATCTCGAGACCTACATCACTGGTATAGTTACACCTAAATGAATTGGGTGTACCCTATAGATTAATATAGAACCTTTTATAATGCCTACATATGGTGCACTGAATTTAAATGAACACAATTATTATATATATATATAACCATGGTTAACCTGGGTTTTGCTTCCGCCCGAATTGTTCATTCTGACGAAAGTCAAGCTTGTCACTCCACCTTAGACCTACAGTTTAAAGTGGAATCCGAACCACGCCCCACTAGCAGCTCAACGTCTTAACCACTAGGCTACCCAGGGTACCCATTTATCTACCAACCAACCAATTTTTATTATGTGGAATGATGAACAGCTGGGTTTTGCTTCGTGCCGCCTGCCGTCACCGGGTCTCGACCCCGGGGCCGATGGATTCGTAGTCGCTAACCAACACTATATATATATATATATATATCGGGTGGCCCCAAAATACCGCCTTGAGATTTGAACATCAAAAACTTAAAAAATATGCAGTTCACACTTCCAAACTTTACAAAACGTTTACCTCAATCTGTTGATAAGCCATCATAAAAATTTCAGACCTCTACATAAAAAACTTTTTCCACAGCTGAGGGAACAATGAGGTATGGTGAAAAAAAACGAATATCCTAAATCCTAAATGTATTTAATGGCCAGTTTGTAGTCATGTTTGATGCGTAAATCGGTACTATAAGGAATGATGGTAATTACCGTTATTGATAATGATTATAAGTGAATGTTATTAATGAATGCTTTGGCCGTGGTCACTAGATCTTTCAGATCAAAGTAATGTTATTAATTAAGTTATTAATTGGGTTGATTGATAGACTGAGTTTTCTTCTTTTATTTAACACAAAATAAGTTGATTAATAAAAACGACAGTATTGCTTATTGCTGATTGTTTACAGTGGAAATACTGCAATGTGTACACTTAAATTAATGCTTACAATGACAATTAATAACGCGCGGCAATGATAATCTTTATATAAAGTTAAGTGAGTGATATTAAAAGGCGAATGAGGCCTTGCACGAATGATGTTTACATGATGGTAACGCGTGGATCACTGTGGTTGGAATTCGGAGAGCTGAAGGTGGAGGCGTCCTGGTGTCCCTGTAACGAAGTTGAGAGGCGATAGACAAGGCATATCCTGAGGTTCCCGCGCTGTGACGTCATCTTTTGCTCGCCCGGCATGACGTCATCTTCGTCTAGCTTGGCCTGATGAGCTTGCCAATGTTGACGGTACACTGCAACATTGCACAGGTTGCTTGCAACCGACTCCGTCAACTTCAGTTGGCCGCTACATGTGTATAGCTGTACCTGGCAACTATTCTAAGACTTGTAGTAGTTTCCTTAGCCTATGGATAATCTGTTAGTTTGAAAAACATACGTGACAGTAATGTAAGAGCTAAAAGAAAAATTCGTTGTAGAAAATTGCTCGATAGATTTTCATCCAATGATGTTAAAAAAATAGTTTTTACAGATGAAAAAGATTTCACCATCGAGATTGCTCGAAACTCCTGGAACGATGTTGTTTATGGTCGGCGTAAGAAAGACATTCCTCCATCGAGACTACCACCAGACAAGTCGGTTTTCCAAAAAATCATGGTATTAGCAGGTGTATCGTGGAATGGAAAGATGAAAATTCATTTCATTTCGATAATAGTAATACTCGTAATAACGGATTTAAGTTGCGTGGCAGACGTTTCATTACTAATATCGCTAAAAACTTCTTTACGTTTAAAGTAATTGATAAATGGAATAATCTTCCCGCGCCCGTCGTGAACTCTACCAGCGTTAATGTGTTTAAGAACCGTCTTGACAGACATTTTAAAAATATTAACGTTGTTTAAAAAAAAAAAAACAATTAGCAACAGGAGCTCTTGGGGTGGTGGTCGAGGATGAGTCTGTTAACGATTAATGCCAGCTTGTGACGTGCCAGCGTGTGATGCCAGCAATAAAATTATTACAAAAAAAAAAAATTAGACTAACACGAACATAGATGTAGCTCGAAGCGTAAACTAACCCACTTTTTGTTTAACTTTACCTTATGAATCTTATGTTGTTTCGTGCGTTGGTCTCTCTTCACACGGAGGTCAAGCTGGTGGCCCCGCCTCTAGGTCTGGCCTGGTGGAGGAGCGAGTTGCTTTCTTGCGCTCTCCACCGTACATAGCCAGGCACGCCCGGCTCATTTGGTACTGTCCTGAGCCAGGCATCCAGTTTTTTCTTGAAGACTTCAACTTTGACCCCCGTTACGTTTCTGAGGTCCTTAGGAAGCTGGTTGAAAAGTCTTGGCCCCCTGACAACCAAGCTATTTTCCTTCAGGGTTGAGGAGGTCCCTTGTCGTGCCTTTAATTTGGGAACACTACACATTCTGCCTTTCCTATTTTCCAGTGTTGTTTGAATGGTAATTGGGTTTAGTTTTAGGTTTGGTACCAGTTTTTCGATCATTTTCCATATGTAGATTATGATGTACCTCTCTCTTCTTCTTTCCAGTGAGTACAGATTTAGTTTACGTAGTCTTTCCCAGTAGTTGAGTTCTTTGCAGCCATCAATCTTGGCTGTGAAATGCCTTTGCGTTTCTTCTAGTTTATTAGTTTCTTCCTTTTTATATGGGGACGTCAAAACTGAGCAGTATTCAAGTTTTGGTATAATCAGTGTTTTTAGCAGGGGAATCATTACTGTCCTGTCCCTTCTCTTGAACGTTCTTAGAACCTGTCCGGCGACTCTTTTTGCTTTATTTATCGCTATCTGATTTTGTGTTTCGAATTTCGCATCATCTGTCATTATTATCCCGAGATCAATCGCTTTCATGCTTCTCTGAATTTCCTGTCTATCTGGAGCATAATATGCAGTCTGTTTAAGTTCTTCTTTTCTACCATATCTCAAGAGCTGAAATTTCTCGGCGTTGAATGACATGTTGTCTTCTGACCATTTGTATATTTTGTTCGTGTCCCTCTGCAAGGCCTCCACGTCATGTACATCGCTGATTTTTCTGCTGATCTTTGTATCGTCTGCAAAGGATGTTACTATACTATTGCTGTTTACTCCGCTGTCTATGTCTGTTAGCATGATAATGAACAGGAGTGGGGCCAGTACTGTCCCTTGTGGTACTGAGCTGCGTACTTCCGATTCTGATGATGATATACCTTGAATTTTGACGACCTGCAGACGATCACTAAGGAAGTTGTAGATCCATTTTCCCACTTTGCCTGTTATTCCCATGTCTTTAATTTTATGTGCTATTATACCATGGTCACATTTATCGAAAGCTTTAGCAAAATCTGTGTATATAACATCGTAGTTGTCATTGCCTTCCAATGCATCTAGGATATTGTTGTAGTGCTCTATTAGTTGTGATAGGCATGATCTACCTGATCGGAATCCATGCTGATTTTCGTTGAATCTTTCCCGTGTCTCCAGGAAATCATAAATTTTCTCTCTAACTATTCTTTCAAATACTTTGGTGAGGTGGGACGTCAATGACACTGGTCTATAGTTCTTTGCTTGAGATCTGTCCCCTCCTTTATATATAGGGACAATGTTTGCTCTTTTCAAGATGCTCGGTATTTCCCCAGTGTCTAGGGATCTTCTCCATATCCAGTATAAAGGTGTAGCTATTTCATTTTTACAGTAATCAATAATGCGTTCCAATTGTCCGGACCTGCAGCTGAATGTAGTTTCATTTGTCCTATAGCTCTCGCTACATCTTCTGGTGTAAACTCAAAGTCTGTTATATACTCTCCTTGCAATTCCTCTTCAAAGAATGCATTTATGTCAGGTATCGCTTTGTCACTTTTTGGGGTACTGAAAACTGATTCATATTGAGCTCTCAATGTATCAGATATTTCTTTTGGATCGTCGGTTAGTTCATTATTTCCCGTCCTTAAGGGCCCAATAGCGGCGCGCGTTTTTGTTTTCCTTTTTGCATAGCTATAGAAGTATTTTGGATTTTCCTTTATTGCTTCTACCGCCTTTTCCTCTTCCCTCTCTGTATGGTCCTTAATCAGGGCTTGTATTTCCCTATCGATACCCTCCAGTTTTTCTTTTATTGTTTTCCTGCATTATCTCCGCAGTTTCCTAACTTCGCCTCCACTCTCTTTCTTTTGCGGAATAGTCTTCTCTTTTGCCTTTCTAGCCAGCTCCTCTTTCCTTTTGGCTGTGATTTCGGAGCATATTTTTCTAAAATTCTCAGCGTTTTTTCCTCCAAGGTTGTTAGCATTTCTTCAGTTGTTTTATTCTCGAAAATTGTTCTCCATTCTATTTGGGCCATGTGCGATCTGATTGCTTCCCAATTTATAGTCTTCGAGTTTAAGTTAAAGGCCCCGAATTTACTTCTTTCCACAATATGTGTATTGTCTTCTAATGCTGCCATCATATTTGTTGATATCTCGATTAAGTTGTGGTCTGAGATAATGGTTGGGGTTATTTTTATATCAGCAATCAAGTTCGTGTTATTCGTGAATACCAGATCCAGGCAGTTATTTTTTCTGGTATTTTCTGTTATCTCCTGTGTCAGCATAAACTCGTTTGTGAGAGCCATCAACATTTTTGCTTGTTCCTGATCTTCTCTTGTGCCCCCCTTGTCCTGGTGAATATATATATTCCTATTCACCTTTTTGTATTTTATAAATGGGAAGTTAAAGTCTCCGCAGATCATTATATTGGGGGATGGAGGGTTTATGGCCTTTATTAGCTTTCTAATGTCATCAATGGCCTCCGAGAATTTTTCGGTTGGGGTGCTTGGAGGTCTATAGATGACTATTACTATCAAGTTTAGTTTTTCTATTTTCACTGCTAGGAGTTCCACATAGCTGTTTGATTTACTTATTATCGTCTCTGTCATATGACCTTCCTGTACATATATAGCACAGCCACCTTTCCGTCTCGTCGTTCTATCCGCTCTTAGTAAGTTGAAGCCCTCTATATTTATCTCTTTCTTATCAATACAATGTTCGCAGTTTTCACAATTTCCTTGGCAATCTTTAAGATGAGTTTCTGTGAGGCATGCGATGTCCGCCCTTGTTTCGTCCATAAATCCTTTCAGGTACGAAACCTTATTGAGTGATTGGTTTGGTCTTATTCCTTGAATATTAGCCAGGACAATTTTTATGTTCTCTGTTTTTCGTTGCCCCTTGTGCATTTCAAGTTCGTTTTCCTTCGATATCGCTTGATTCGTTGCTCTATGATCCTCCGAAAGAGATCCGTTTCCTCCTACTTGTATTGGTAGCTTCTTGCCCGGTAGCGATTTGGCTCGGGGTTTCCAGCTGTGTCAACTGCATGTGGATGACATTTAGCATTCGTAAGGTGTCTGAGATGTTGAAAAAATTTTCTTGTTCGCTTATTGTGTTCCTATTGTTGTTCCTATTGTTATTTTTATTCCTATTGTCATTTAAACTTTTTCCTTTGTTCGTTGAGTCCGTCGGGAGATGTTGATAGTAGCATTTATTCCCGAATTTGCAGGTTCCATATTTTGCGTAAGTTCTGCAAATGTCCGGGTGGTAGAATTTACATCCGTCTCCAAATTTACAATGACCATTATTATAGAAGAAATTGCATATTGGGGGATGTTCATATATACATTGTCCTCTTTTAAATCTGCAATTATCTTTTATATAATACCTGCATATAATTCCTTCCCCATATTTACTCTTGGCTTTTGTTTTTTGCTCCTTATTGGGGGACAGTTTTACTTCGTTTACTTGACTGCCCTCTTGTCTTGTCCTATTTGTGCTATTTGTGCTAGTTGTGTTTGTGTCCTTCGTTGCCCTTATGCTGTGTGTTGTCTTTACACTCTTTGTCGCCTGTGTGTTTTCGGCCTCATTTTGTGACGGTATTTGAATTCTTTCTATTTCGCCTTTCTCCGTTTCTTCCGTTTTCCACTGTTCTTTGTTTCCACTTTCCTCTTTCATTCTCTTCTCGTAGTCTCTTTCTGCTTTAAATACCGTAAAAGAGTTTAATTCGGTCAAGCAGTTCTCGCAGAAAAATTTTATTCCATTAAACTGCTTTGCGTTCGTTATAAGGGAGATTTTTTCATCTCCCCATTCTAGGCATTTAAAATCAAAAAGTAGCTGACAAAAATCGCACCTCATCGCCTCTGTCTCAGCTGTTGCAGCTTTACAGATACCACAGAGTTGCATGTATGCATTAATTTCCATGTTGGTGAAGTGACTCAAAAAGGGGGTATTATGGGAGGTATTGGGTGGGGGATGACTCAAGCTGTGTGAGGGAAAGAATTTTCCGTTACTCCAGGGTAGGGGATGTAGCACGCTGTATACTTCTCACTGATTGATCCTCTCGACTGTGGCTGCGGGGGATAATGGGGGGATATTTGCGGGCACTTCAAAAAACAAAACTTTCCTCACAAAGAGACTCGGAAAAATAACAAAAACAAATGCTGTATATATTAATTCACTTTGATTTTGTTTACTTTTTTGGTATACGCCGCGATTTTTACTTTTTTAAAAAGAAATACCGCTATGCACTATCAATTAACTCACAATATCGGCACCGTTTAAAACTGATTAACTGCAGGATTTTTACTGTAATATCGCTTTTATTCGGACTTCGATCGAAACACGTGTAACCGCCACAACAGCAAAACACACACCCACTTTACACTTTACCTACTTTTCTTTTTTTTTTCTTATCCTCTCCTTACTTTGCATGTCTGTAACTCTCTTTTCTTGCATGTTTGTAGTTTGCTTGGTATAACAGTGAGTTAAGACTGTTTGCATGGTTTGTAAGCGTTCTCATTTTACTTCTTTTCATCTTTCACCCCTCTCCTATTCTCTCCGACTATTTTTCTGACTTGTCGGCAGTGGCCGGCGGATGATGATGGTGGTAGGGTTTCTCATTTCCCGGCCTTTTGCTTATCCCGAGATTCCGGGATAAAAATGATTCCCTTCCCGGGATCCCGGGAAATCCCGGGATATAATTAATTATATTTAAAATATATTATAAAATAAATTAACCTAGAAAAGAGGGGGTATAATTATTATTTTTTTTTTATAGTCATTTAATAAGTTCTGCAATCTCCATGATGGGCAAAATAAAATAATATTGCTGTGAAAAATATGTATTAAAAAAAATACTTTTGAATTACATAGAAAATTTTCACAAATAAAAAAATAGCTCCGTTTCATTGAAAACTTAATGAATACAACGAAAAAAAAATTGCCTTTGAATTGCTTAGAAAATTTAAAGAAAAAATAAAAATTACCTTCAAATTGCAAAGAATTTCAATGAATTCAACCAAAAAAATTATCACTGTGAATTTTTATAGTACGATTTCAAAAAACAAAGATGGTCAATACTTCGATCACTCAATCTTGTTCTCATTTTAGTCACGAAAAGTCCTGCTGCTGAGAATGCCCTTTCCGATTCTATTGACGTGGGTGGAATCGTCTTTAATGCATTCAAGAGAAGAGAGATGTTCTACGTTTTTTCGCCCGTAGCCTCGAAGATCTCTAGTTCCTTTTTAAGGTGCTTTGCAGCGCTTGCTTTGCTGTCTAGTGTTCTTGATTTCTCTACCTCGGCTGCTTTAATAGCTGCATCAAGCCTTTCAGCTAGAGTCATCGAAGATGACTGAGGGACAGCTGATTCTTGCACATCATTATCTTCATCTGTCTCACTAGAGGTAGAATCAGCAGGTACTCCAAAAAGGCGCTCTAACATCTGCTTTGCTGATGAAATTAACATAGACTTGGTTGGTAAGGCTGGCAAACTTCTGTCACTTGCGAAAGTTGCGACCTTTTCATAATTCTTTCCACTATTGAGGTATTGTCCAGTCAAGTTCTCATTTCTTCTCTCTGTTATGCGTCGAATGAACGACTCCTTTAGTTTTTTTGAAAAAGGTGTGTTTAGTTGATTTAGTTCGTTCAAAATGAAAGAAAAAACACCTTCTGATGAAAGTAAAGTCGATTCTCTGTTGCCCAGCTTTTCTGCTCCAACTTTTAATGGCTCCAGCGATGCCACAATGTCACGAATTACAGCAACTTCTTGTTTGTCAAGGTCAAAATTGTCCATATCTTTATTGCAGTCGATGAGAGCTTTCGATACGGATGACCTTATTTTGATAAATCGCTCCAGCATGGCTAAAAGACTATTCCATCTGGTTTTGGAATCCAGCAATAGATGCAAACTTTTTCCTTGTTCCTGTTGAACATATCCTTGTAAGATGTTATTCTTTAAAGGTGATTTGCGAATTTTTTTTGCTATTTTTCTGACTTTATTGATGATTTGAGACACGTTGATTTCTTTACCTACAGTGTCGTGCGATCCAAATGAAATATCTATCTCGAACGGATCCTCATCAAAGCGCTCACACAAAACACTTTCAAAATCAATACTATGATTGAAATCTTCTCCATCTTCATCTATGTTGTCATTATGTTCGTCATCTTCAGTTTGAATTTCTTCAGAAAGAGTGATTGCAAGTGAAGTGGTTGACTTCTGGTACAAAACATCACATACCGCTAAGTGGATTCCGTGTGCATAACACAATTGATGCTCACATTCAATTAGCCTTCCAAATTTCACCATCATAGCTGCACCATCAGTAACACAAGCCACCACATGTTTTTCTAAAGAAATATGAAATTCCTCTAACTTTTCTTTGATTACTTCAACAGCAGTTTCAGCAGGTAGAGTACTAGAAATCTTCACCATTTCTAAGTTCCAAAATGTTCCGTCAGTTTTGTGTATGTTAATATTTAAATACCGGCGATTGTTTAGTGAGGTGTATTCATCTAAGGATAAACTAAACCTTGATCCTGCATTTATTTGGCTGGTAATTTCAGAATTTAAGCGTTCTTTTATTTGTTTGTACTGCGAATGAACGAGATCCATTACATGTGATGGATTTTTTGGTAAAGTATATCCTCTGTCTGTCAATGATTTTCTGATGAACTCACTTTTTGTAATAGAATTGATAGAGATGCCATCTAGAGTGGCTAGTTTTGTTACTATTTCTTCACATGTTTCTTTCTTAATGAAAAACGATGTTAAGGTTTGTTAAGAGGTTTGTCGCTTGCTACTAGTTGCTCCATTTTCCTCGGCTGTGCGCTTAGCATTAGTAACAGATAACTTGCTAATATTATGCTTGTTAAGCAAATGTCTGATAAGACCGCTTGTAGACCAACCTTTACACTTTATTTGAGTTTTGCATTCTTTACAGGTTACAAATTCTAGTTTCGAATCCTTCACGAAATATTTCCAAGCAAATGATTCTGACATTCTTGATTGAAGGGGTTCGTTTCGAACAAAATAAATTAAAACATACTATATATATATAGTACTAGGCTAGTATAGGAACTACAAAGAATCTTGAGTCACAAATACTCACAATATAAAGGAAGTGTGACACTTGCACAATGCACAACCTGGCGTAATGCAGTTACTGGAGCTACTGAGCGTGGCGACAAATTAAGACAGCATCAGCGCAATTACGCAAGATATTACAGGTCCTGACAAGTAGTGACAATCTGTGACATGCCATAACAAGCTGAAATTAAAAAACAAAAAACTAAGCAAGCTTAAAACTAACAAATACAAAAGTATTCTGACAAGATATGGGTTAATTAAACTTACTATTAGCAAAATTTCCCAGTCTTAACACAAAATAAGCAAAATTAAATTTTTAAGAAAATATCCCGGGATTTCCCGGGACAGGGAGAATTTCCAGGGAAATTTAAATTAGCTAAAATCTACCGGGATCCCGGGATCCCGGTAAAGAAACCCTAAATTGTTGCATAGAATGCACCGACCAACTGTCATATTCTCACTCCTTCTTTTCTTTCCTCTCCTTGATGGAGTCGCTATAGTCAGCTACAGGGATTGAGACCTAAAAAGGGAGAATAGTGTCACGTTCCCATAGATATAAATATAGCTATACCAACATATCAACATATATGTTAACCCCCTCCGTCTATGGTCTTGGGCGGTTCGAGGTTGACGGCGGTTCTGGTTAGGTGGCAGCAACGGATTTGTCACTTCAGAGCAGCTGGTACCGTGGAGGGAATCGCAGTAGTTTCTTGTATACTACTCTCCGATTTTTTCTTGTAGTGGATCGGAGGATTCTGTGAAGCTTACTAAATTTTCTAAGGGTTCCCCGATTCTTCTTGTAGCGTATCGGGAAGTTATTTTTCTCTATTTTAAGACTAAGTTCTCTGAAGAAAGCAAGGCTCGAAGGAGAAGACAAAGCTATTCTCTTACTGTAGTTTACTGCTAAAATGTTACAGGTAATGCTCAACCTTTAAGTCAGATCAAACAGAATCAGAATGCTCTTTGGAGAAATTCTGCAAGTTTATATACATAAATTTTGGTGACATCATTATTATTTAATGTTGACTTGTTTTGTTTTTTATTCTTAATAGGCTGATTTTTTTTGCAAAATATTTGAAGATAAGGTAAATATTTTACCTGTAACAACGTCTGGAGTCTAGCGTCTAGACAGATAAGCAAGATATTTGAAAATGAAGCCATATTTTTATTTTAAATTGTATATTGAGAGATCTGCCGCGTTAACTAAAAATGGAAATAGAAATATGCATTTTATTATGGATTAAAATTAAACATGCATTTGAGCCAAAATTAAATGCTTAAAATTTAAAATTAAGTATTAAGCAAGACATGACTTGATCTTTTACAACGAAGAGAGAATGTATAAAGAAAATGAACATTGCAGAATTTAACACGATTGCATTATTAAGCTAAGTCTGAAAAAATTATTGAGTAATTTAAAAAAGAAATAATTTATCAATTATTCAGCAAAAATAAAATAGAAAGAAAATAAAAAATTTAGCCGAACTTGTGTTTTATATATAGCTAACGTTACGCGAGTTTGGACTTTATATGCAAACATGAATATAAACATTATTCTTTATTCATTTTTGCAAAAATGAATATAAGAATTATTCATTATTCACTTTTACATATACGCAACACTTTTCCAACATGGTCTCAGAAACAATATGAAACAATATATATAGAAAAAAATCAAACGAACAGAACTGAGTGTATATTTTTAATGTTGATTTTATGGTCCCCGTTTTGGTCATGAATTATGTAAGCTATACCTCATATCTGTTGTTACAATTGAATTCCTCGACCTCAAAAACCTACATTTAGACACCAATAATGAATCTTTCGTATGAATACAAGCAAAGATATGCCAATATTGCTTTTTGTAGCGGCCATCTTGGATTTCGCCGCCAGGCAGAGTTAGCCCATATTTTCGCGAGGAGTGCACAAGCTTATTTTGGTCAGAATCCACAATTCATCTAAAATCAACCTTCAAACGGTACTTGTAGGTTATCTCCCCCCCCCCACCACCAATTTTGACAGAATATTTTCGTTAAAACTAACGACAATATCACGACTTAACCTAACCAATTATCAAGGGCGTACAATTGATCTATTATTAATTATAACATTGTTTGTTTCTGGAATAGTATTTACTATTTACTAATAGATCAACTGTACGCCCTTGATAATTGGTTAGGTTAAGTCGTGATATTGTCGTTAGTTTTAACGAAAATATTCTGTCAGAATTGGTGGGGGGGGGGGGGAGATAACCTACAAGTACTCTTCAAACCTTTATCAGAAGAAATTGGGCACGGACTCTATAGGAGGGTCCTCTACTATAATTATGTAAGGAATAAAAAAGTAGCTTCGCAGACTATTGGTCTACTTATAGACGAAAACAACGAAAAAATTTACGATGATTTACAAATAACGGAAGTTTTAAATAAATTCTTCTTTTCCGTCTTCACTAACGAAAATATGAACAACATTCCTGTTCCCGAAATCATGCTCAGTGATGATCATTTAAAGCTTTACGATTTTACCATTAGTGAAACTGAAGTATTCTCGGATATAGGTAAATTAATCCTAATAAAACTCTCGGTCCAGATAAGCTCTACCCTAGGGTACTTAAAGAAATGAACTGTGCAAGAGTTTCTCCTCTCACATATAGAGTATATTTAATAAATCGTTACAGTCTGGAGAAGTTCCGTTTGATTGGAAACTTCCAAACATTACGCCAATATTTAAAAAGGGGACAAATCGCTTCCGGGAAATTATCGTCCTATTAGTCTGACTTCAGTAGTTGGTAAGCTTATGGAGACGATCGTCCGGGACAAAATAGTTAATCACTTAGAAATTAATAAATTAATCAAAAATTCTCAACACTGTTTTCGACGTAATCGTTCTTATCTTACTAATTTGCTCGATTTCTTTAATGATACTGTAAATATATATGACGAGAGTAAAACAGTAGATATGTATTTCGATTTTCAAAAAGCGTTTGATAAAGTGCCACATAGAAGATTATTAGTTAAACTTCATTCCCACGGAATTGATAGTAATGTTCTCAAATAGACCGATAATTGGTTTGGCGGACGTAAACAAAGAGTGATCATTAATGGCAAAGCATCTGAGTGGAAAAGTGTAACTAGCGGCGTGCCTCAGGGATCAGTTCTGGGACCAGTTCTTTTTATTATCTACATCAGTCACATCGACTTAGGAATTAAGAGTATAATTTCAAAATTTGTGGATGATACCAAACGAGGGGGACGAGCAAAATCAGCGGCAGAACGTTTGCAAAGACAAGAAGATATTGCTAAATTAGTCGAGTTGGCGGAAATTTGACAAATGAACTTTAATATAGATAAATGTAAAACGTTGTATATCGGTAGAAACAAAGTTAAATAAAAGTATTTTATGCGCGACAAGACACTAACAAGTCTTAAGGAAGATAAAGATTTAGGTATTATTGTTGCCAACACTCTTAAACCGGGTAAGGAATATATTGAAGCGGTTAGAAAGGCAAATAGAATTTTAGGATTTATTGGTAGCTCATTTGAATTTAAATCGGAGAAAACAATGTTAACATTATATAACTCCTTAGTACTCCCCCACCTGGAATACTGCGTTCAATTCTGGTTCCTATATTTACGACAGGACATAGACAGAATGGAGAGAGTGCAGCAACGAGCTACTAAGATGATTTCTAGACTTAGAAACAAAGCATACGTTGTCCGTTTAGAAACGTTAAATTTATTCATTTATTCTCACCTGTAAGAAGGCGAATTCGAAGAGATTTAATCCAGGTGTTTAAAATGATTAACAGTTTTAATAATGTCGATGCCAAAAAATATTTCACCTTCAAAAATGCAGATAGAACTCACGGTCATGGTTCCAAATTTATTCCTAAAAAAGTAAAAAACAACCATCGACATACCACTTCAAAACTACAGAACGAAACTGGGCAGGGCAATTTATCAACCATTTTTATCCGTGATAACAGTAAAAGCTGTTTGCAAAGGAGAGGCCCAAAGTCTCAAACAACTTTTCAATCTTTGAAACTAACTTGGAAGACCTTAGCTTAAAACTACTGGAATCTCTGTACATTAAAACTTATGGACTGTCTCTTAATGGACAGACTTCCTCTGTTAAACTTTATATGGAATAACCACCTAATTAAATAACCAACCAACTATTTATATCCCAAGATGTTCTCTCACTTTCTCCTTAAAGTGCTTCCAGTCTCTTTCCGGCATCTCTTATTGAAGGTGTTTTTTATTTTTTACCCATAATGTTTATAGTCCCAGTTTTACATACATATTATTCTGTATTTATTTTTTCCTTTGCTTTAATTTTTTTTTTTTAACTTTTTAATTTATTAAATCTAGCTTATCTCCACGGAAGATGTTCCTGGGATGTCACGAAACGTTTGAATTAAATAAAGATTCTAAGAATTTTGAGGACAGTCTTCATACTCCTCATTATTATTATATATATATATATATTACAACTCAAAGTGGTCCCCTGAGAAACTTTTATGTTACACACAGACCGTGCATGGAACAATGAACTCTTCTGGCAAATTAAATCCACTATAGTTCGAATAAGTAACGGTAAATAAAAAATACTGTTTTTTTTCTTTTTTATGATGGAAGCCCAACGTGAGCAATGGGTCACTCGCAAAGAGGCTCCAAATATAGCTTCCCTCACCAGCTATCTGCCAAGCACATAGGGTTCAGCTTTGGGACAGGATCTAGGGTTTAAACCCTAGAGCCTAGAGGGGATACAAATATTTTCAAAGCTTTACATCATCAAAATATAAAGCCACAGTGTCACCATAAATCTCGACACTTTTTAAAATTTTTTATTTTATTCAATTTTATTATTCGAAAATGAGTCTTTCAAACACAAAAACGCACTTACTCGTTACTTAAGGCTTTTACATCATTTATCCGTCCAGCTACTCTCCAAACACACTTAGTACACATTAGGGTTGACGGTGGTAGCAAGGACCCTCAACTGATTGTAGAAAAAAGTGAGAACCCTTCTTGCATTCTGCTCTAAAGGTTGATTAAACAGAGTTTAACAGTAACTATAAACAATTTCACCAAACACACGAAAATTTTATAAATTCATAAATAATTATGCAACAAAAGTTAAGCGAGATTTGGGAACGACTCTCACCTTATTAACAAATCAACGTTCTATCAGAATATATACTGTATATATGTTTGCCAAGTGATCATGATATATATATATATATATATATATATATATATATATATATAATAAAAAAAGGACGTTGTGTGTGTGTGTGTGTGTGTGTGTGTGTGTGTGTGTGTGTGTGTTCCAGCCATAACTCCAAAATGGAAGCAGTTACAAACATGAAACTTCATACACATATTGATTAGGTCCCGAGGTTGTGCACCTGGTTGTTGAATGCCCGGTTAGGTCAACTGTACGCCCTTGACGATTGGTTAGGTTAAGTCGTAATATTTTCGTTAGCTTTAACGGAAATATCACGACAACCTAACCAATCGTCAAGGGCGTACAATTAACCTAACCGGGCATTCAATTAACCTACTCGGGTATTCAATTAGTCTAATTGGGCATTCAGTTGACCTAACCGGGCATTTAATTAATTTAATCGGGCATTCAGTTGACCTAATCGGGCATTCAATTAACCTAACCGGGCATTCAGTTGATCTAACCGGGCATATATATATATATATATATTATATATATATATATATGTGTGTGTGTGTGTGTGTCACGTTACAGATGCAGTGTCATGGTTCTGTTTCATTAAGTAAAAGTCAGCCATTCAGTTGGCGTTGGAGTCATTATACTGTTACTTTAAACGATGATTGAGTAAAAATCTCTTATATTATCCGTGTGTGGAAGGTTGTGCTAAGGATAACTCTCAAACTTTTATATACTCTATATTTTCTACGCGAATTTTTTAAAGTGTTTAAGTAGAATTTTAAGTGTAACTCGACTTTGGTCGTTTCCCAGGCAGCAGTTGGTGAGTGTTATATTTCTTTTAAATAAATTATAATAAACATAAAAGGCAGAGCGTGGGTACCAGTGGTATGGGCGTGGCATATGGGCGTAGGTTGAGGAGTGTCCTCTTTACTTCATACTATTATTCTGTGTATAAAATTTTTTAACATTAAAATGGTGGATCCTCAGCTTTATATATACAGGGTGGTGCAAAAGTCTGGACCCATAGGCAATTTACTATATAAAAAATATCTTTCGATTTTTATAATCAGTGGTTTGCGTTAACAAACCAAGAACAATACAGGCGCTAAAGGATAACATCACAACAGAAATTGAAGCCATAAGAACGAATATTACTATGCTTACAAATGTGCAAAGGTCTTGTGTCAACCGAGTAGAAAAGTGTTTGGAAGAAGATGGACATCAATTCGAACACTTATTGTAAATTCTGAACTAGAACGTTAAATTTAACATAATTTAGTCACTGGTGTATGGTTAATTAAATTTCATTTCATAATAAACCTCCGGCAGGCCACACTTTTTTTCCATATAAACCGCCTATGGGTCCAGACTTCTGCACCACCCTGTATATATATATATACAGGGTGTTTCAAAAGTCCCTCATTATTTTGAAAATTTTATTAAAATAGCACTTACAAGAGGAACCAAATGACAATTTGGTTGCTGAGTCTACGATTCATGAGAATTTTGGTGGCATCAAACTTGGCTTCATAAGTCTACTGGAAAGTCACTGGTACACCTCAACATGGGCGCCATCTTTTTCGAAACAAGCGAGCCACCGTTTTACGCATTCTTGGCCGACATTGGACAACATTTCGGGAGTAACAGAAGCACACGCATTCCTGATCCGTTCTTCTAGTGTGGGGAGGACTCGCGGCTTGGTGGCGTACACTTTGCTCTTATGTAGCCCCACAAAAAGAAGTCGCATGGGGTAAGATCAGGCGAGCGAGCAGCCCATTCGATGGGACCACGGCGACCAATCCACCGATCCGGGAACTGCTTATTCAGAAATGAGCGAACCTCACGCGAGTAATGAGCAGGGGCACCGTCTTGCTGGAAAATGACTTCTTGCATGTCAGCTACAGCTGACAGTTGGGGGATGCAGAACTCCTGAAGCATACGAAGGTAATTGTCTCCGTTGACGTTCATGGAATTTCCATCTTGATCCGGAAGAAGAACGGACCAATCAGCCCAGCTGAGGAGATGGCACACCAGACGACCAATTTCGGCGTGTCCCTTTCATGTTCACGGATCTCCGCAGGATTGTGAGTTCCCCAGATGCGGGTGTTGTGCCGATTGACGCGACCAGAAAGGTGGAAGAGAGCTTCGTCGCTGAACCACATGTGCTCCAGGATCGATGGCTCTCTTTCGTAGTGATGCAGCAGTGTCTCACACATCTCCACCCGGCAATCGTAGTCTTGAGGTTCCAGCTTCTGAACCACCTGATCTTGTACGGATACAGCTTGAGACCACGCCGCAAAATCCGTTGGATAGATGTCGCGCTGATGTTCAGTTCCGCAGCAGCTCGCCGAATGGACTTTCCTTGACTCTGAGTAAACGCCTCACGGACAGTTTCGACATTCTCCTCATTCCGCCCACTTCGAGGTTTCCTGATCGTGGTTTGTCCTTTACGGATCCGGTCTCCATAAACTTCCGGTGGGTGGCGACGATGGTGTTCCTATCCGGTGCATAATGCTGTCCGTAGACTGCCCGGAATCGTCGCTGCACTTCGACCACAGATTGAAAAACCTCCTGCCATGCAGCGATTTTACACCTCTGCTCTAGAGTCAGCATGGTAGCAGAAGAAAACGGAGCAAAACTTCAAATGTAGACTCAAAAAAATTCTCAACTACTGAGTAAGAGTTTACCACAAGATGAACGTCGTTGGTCGATTAGCTGCAAAGAAAATTGAAAATCAAATTAGTGAAGGACTTTTGAAACACCCGGTATATATATATATATATATGTAAAGAACGACGCTTGTTTAGAAGAGTGTCCGCACAAGAAGAGGAGAGAAAACGAGCAATGAAAAATGAGGCACCTCCCAGGAATCGAACCCGGGATCATCCAATTGCCGGTTGGGTATGATAACTACTACACCAAGGTCCTCGATTAATCACAACTCGTAATTCTGGGAGCAAGTGTAGTTTACGTCCCCCTGAGGCAAAAGGGGACACAAACTACAATATAGGTCAAAGTTGTGGAACGTAAACTACACTCGGATCTTTAGGAGACATTTTTTAAATGAATCCATCAAATAAAACGTTAAAACTGACGAAAATATTATGACAACCAAACCAATCGTCAATATATATATATATATCTATATATAATATATATATATATATATATATATTATATATATATAGCCCTGAGGGGGCACCTTCGCATGCCGTACATATATATACATTTTAACTGCAAACAACACACAGTATAATTAATGTAAAGAACGACGCTTCTGTAGAAGAACGTTCCGCACAAGATGAGGAGGGAGAACGAACAAATGAAAAAGGAGGTAACCACCCGGGAATCGAACCTCATTTTTCATTTGTTCGTTCTCCCTCCTCATCTTGTGCGGAACGTTCTTCTACACTCTTCTACACAAGCGTCGTTCTTTACATAAATTATACTGTGTGTTGTTTGCAATTAAAATGTGTATATATATGTACGGCATGCGAAGGTGCCCCCTCAGGGCATTGGTTTCTGCTCGTATGTAGGAGAATTACGACTTTTGATTAATCGAGGCCCATGGTGTAGTGGATAGCATATCTGACCGGCAATCGGAAGATCCCGGGTTCGATTCCCGGGAGGTTACCTCATTTTTCATTTGTTCGTTCTCCCTCCTCATCTTGTTCGGAAAGTTCTTCTACACAAGCGTCGTTCTTTACATTAATTATACTGTGTGTTGTTTGCAGTTAAAATGTATATATATATATATATATATATATATATATAATATAAATTGACGATTGGTAAGGTTAAGTCGTAATATTTTCGTTAGTTTTAACGTTCTATTTGATTAGGTATACGCGAACAAAGTTGGGGAACGCAAACTACACTAGGATAATGTAGGGGAACGTAAACTACACTACGATAATGTAGGGGAACGTAAACTACACTAGGCACCACAGGGAGACGTAAACTACCCTTGCTCCAAGGTCTGGATCGGCTACTGAAAGTCTGTAAAGTGTATTCGCAGAAACGCGATATTCTTTTTAATGTTACAAAAACTAAGATTATGCAATTTCATCCTAAAAGCTGTAGTCAGTCAACTGATATGAGGCTCAAAATAAGAGGTGAAGTAATTGAGGAAGTACAAGAGTTTAAGTATTTGGGTTAGACCATCACCAGCTCCTTGAATGATGACTCAGATATAAGAAAACAATCTCGAAGCCTTTGTGCTAAAGCGAATATGACTATAAGGAACTTCTGGTTCTGTACAAGCGAAGCTAAAGACACTCTCTTTCGTACTTTCTGCAGTAATATATACGGACAGCAACTCTGGGTGAATTATAAAAAAGGTTCTGGCAGAACCCTAAGTTTGCTGTACAACAGGTATTTTAGACCCCGACATACATAAATTACCCGAGAGATGCTCAGCTTCGCAAATGTTTGCTACCCGCAATGTCCCGAGCTTCCCGAAGGTAACAAGACACGCTCAATACAGTCCAATGCAAAGAATTAAAAAATCAACCAATCCGATCATCCAAGCTATCCATGAGTCTTGCCGTTTATCTTCTAAGCTATGGAATTCATGGCACGAAAACGTCTGTCTGTAGCTCCACTTAAATGGTCTTTCTGTAACTTTAACGTTCCATATAATAAAGGTTCGTAACACTGACCGTATAAGTTCTCTTTTGTTTGGTATATAGGACCGAAAAGAGAACCAGTAAGTTCCCAGTTAGTGTCTATGTGGTCCCCAATTTGGAACCTAATTCTAATAGGAACTTTTCTTTAACTTATTTTGATATGTCATAACGAACGGCTTAAAATGTTTATGTCATAAGGAACCCTCAATTTCGTGTCGTGTATATCGTATATATTTCTTATACAGGGTGTACATAAAGTCAGGATCCATTTTTGTGAAGCACTTGGAAATTATATGGAATTCAATCATAAAATGATAAAGTGGTAACATTTATTAAATAATTAAGAGTAGGATTCGACGTGACGCCCATCAGTATCCCTGCACAACTCAAATCGTTCCGCAGCATTTCTAAACACATTCTGGAGCATTTGCGGGGTTATGTTATCTGCAGCAGTTCGTATACGTGTACGTAAGTTTTCAAGACTCGTAATCTTCGTCTGATAAATGTGCGATTTGATAAAGCCCCATGCAAAGAAATCTAAAGGGGTTAAATCTGGTGATCTCGCTGGCCAAGGTCTGTTGCTTCCGCGTCCGATCCAGCGATTTGGAAAACGTCCATTTAGATAATCCTGAACAATTTTGGCATAGTGACAAGGAGCACCATCATGTTGATAGACGACGGGGATAGGATTGTTAGTACCGTCGTCTATCAATGATGGTGCTCCTTGTCACTATGCCAAAATTGTTCAGGATTATCTAAATGGACGTTTTCTAAATCGCTGGAGCGGACGCGGAAGCAACAGACCTTGGCCAGCGAGATCATCAGATTTAACCCCTTTAGATTTCTTTGCATGGGGCTTTATCAAATCGCACGTCTATCAGACGAAGATTACGAGTCTTGAAAACTTACGTACACGTATGCGAACTGCTGCAGATAACATAACCCCGCAAATGCTCCAGAATGTGTTTAGAAATGCTGCGGAACGATTTGAGCTGTGCAGGGATACTGATGGGCGTCACGTCGAATCCTACTCTTAATTATTTAATAAATGTTACGACTTTATCATTTTATGATTGAATTCCATATAATTTCCAAGTGCTTCACAAAAATAGATCCTGAATTTATGTACACCCTGTATTTTGTTCAGCCTAATTCCCTGTAATTGTTATCTCGCATTTTATCATTATTGCATTAATATGTATCATTATCTATTATTTCAAGAAGTTATAATTTGTGTCGAGTAAAGTTAATAAAATGAAAAATATGAAAGTTCACCAAACAATAAAATACTGACATTATAAATTATGCCAAAGCCGCTACAGAAATAGTAATAATTGAGATGTATATGTCTTGAGGTGAAATCTGAGTGTCGGCTAACTTTGGCACTTTAGTTTTGATATATGCTCAGTGCAGGCGACTTCTCAAAGTTGTGCATTACTCTAGCTTATCTTAAAATACACCCTCTATGCCTTTTCTTTTATTTAACCACCCTCTATCTATTTTGTTTTTCAGTCTAATGATAATAATAATATTAATAATAATAATAATAATAGTAATAAAGGAAAAATACTCCTTTACTTAGTTAGAAGACTTATTTCATTGATCCATGAAATTGGTTCGTTACTCTTATATCTATGATTCTCTGTAGTAATATTAAGCCAAAGTTTTCAATTAGAGAGCATGGATAAGACCTAAACGGCTCCCTGACCACAGAAATAGTTTTTGAATTGGAACTTCAGTCGTATATAATAAAGACATGAAACACACCCACACACACAGTATATATATGTGTGTGTGTATATATATATATATATATATATATATATATATATATACACACACACACACACACACAATGTATATATATATATTATCCAGTTAATATGGTACTTCATATACACGTAATATTCAGTTAATTTGCAGTTTGAAATCCCTGAAAAGTTTTTTCCTGAAATTGTTTTTTACCAAGTTAATTGGAATGCGAGAACCAGTTACAAAAAGAAAACGTATAAGAGAGAGAGAGAGAGAGAGAGAGAGAGAGAGAGAGAGAGAGAGAGAGAGAGAGAGAGAGAGAGCTGGAACACTATTATTCTAATTAAGAAAAATCCCACATTACACTTTGTCAGACGACTAACTTTCCTCTCTATGAATAGGAAAGGAATTAAATGTCGACGGGTTAAAACACTAGACAAAGAATTATCTCCTCCCAAAAAAAACTATAATTGATTTCCACACCGACGGTGCCTCATGAATGATTGGAAAAGGAAAGAAACTATAAATTATGAAGAAACATTATAGTCTTTCATGAACTGAAGAAAGTGATAAGGATTTCCAAGGAAATCTAACATCCCTTTGATTAGTAGCAAACTTTCTTTTCCATTTCTCTTAGAAAGACTTTTGTCATCTAAAAACATGTAAGAATTTTATCTGCTGAATATCACAGTGGTAGAAGAAAGCACGTTACAATTTGCTAAAAATTGTAAAAATTATTTGTGGGTATACAACGTCGTTGTCATAAGGTCAATATTCATTGTTCGCTAGAAAAATAACGGTGGATGTTCTTATTCTTTATTTTACTAAATTTACTTGGCACAAATTATGACAGTTCTTCAATAATAATGATACAAATTAACGTTAATAATGATAAAATGCAAGGCAACAATTACAAAGAATTAGGTTGAGCAAAATATAGAAATATATACGCTATACACGACACGAAATTGCAAGCGACGAAGGCGACATAATGACGAAGGAATGAATCGCGAAAAAAAACAGCAACATTATTTTGAGTAGTAATGTACCGATTCCAAAATTTAGCCGATATAGATGCCGATTCCATGAAAAATTGACGCTGCCGATGCAGATACAGATGCCGATTCTTTGCCTATATTTAAAAATCAATTTCCTTCATAAATTTTAATAATCAAATGTGAAAACTTCCAATTTTCATATTTTTACATTTCAAATTTGTTGAAATGCTTTTTTTTTTTTTAATCTGTGTTTTGTTGTGCGTTACATGAAAAAATCGAATTTCATAATGTCGACGTTCGACCTTATGCAAGTATATGAATTCAGATTTCAAATATACATTTCAGATTTTCAGTGAAAATGACTAACCTAACCTAACAGACTACCCTAACCTAACCAATCGTAACTAACCGGGAATAATTTAGCTTAACCTAACCTAACCTAACCAAAAAGTACCAGATAAAAGACAAAGACGAAAGAGTTTGCCCAGGCAGGGTGTCAGCACAGAAGCACAGTTCTTGAGAACAGCAGAAGGGACACAATCAGGACCGCTCGCCTTCCTACAGTTGAACCCAGATTGGGCAGAAAAAACATCTTTGGAAGAAATTCTAATTTCAGACGTAATTAAGTCAGAGGGAGGCTGAGATGGAGAAATAGCATCGGAATCGTCATGAGCTACCCGTTTTAATGGCAAAAATTTTCAAAGTCTAAAATACAGATAAATATAAATATAAAGTTTAGGGGCCACAACAGCCAATGCACACGATAAAGCTGAATAGTATAAATAAAGTTTAGGGGCCACCGCAACACCGACATAGGCGCATAATAATAATATATGAATACTACTATAACTACTGCTATTAATAATAATAATAATAATAATAATATTAATAATAATAATAATAATATTAATAATAATAATAATAATAATAATATGGGCTTCAAGGACCACCATTTTAATGGAACAAATTTCCAAAGTTCGTAATACCTAAATAATAATATGAAGTTTAGCGGCCACACACGGCCGATGCAGTACGATGACCCATCCACACCACAAGGGCACAATACCGCAGAGCCGCAACACACACACACACACACACACACAACTAACAATAATAATAATATATATATAAATAATAGTATAAAGCTTAGAGAAACAACGATGCATCGTCAAATAATAATAGTAATAATAATCCCCTCTGAACGACACCACTTTTGTCTGTTTCCGCTGCGCTTGCACAGTGCACACCGAGCGCTTTTGTTTGTTTGTCTAATGCTGAACGCTTTAGTATACCCGTCTCTGATAGCCGCGCGCTCGTTTGTTTGTTTGTTTTACATAAGTTGGAATATATATATATATATATATATATTATATATATATATATGAAAATGAATGAAAATGAAAGATTATATATAGGGTAGTCCATATGACAAATATTATTAATACAATGACAGGTCACATACTAAGGACGGAAATATATACAATTAATTAGAAATAATACAGTAATGTCGGAGTTAAGTGCTCCCGCATGGAGTTTTTATAAAGTTTGCAGTTCATGTATACGTACAATATTTTAGATATAGGAAGCGCCCACATATACAGGGTGACCCAAGATAAAGTAGCCCCCATTATTTCTTTTAACAAACCTCAGTGAGGCTACTTTATCATGGGCCACCCTGTATAAGTAAAACATATCAAACAATCAAGTAAACCGCTGAATACCTTTAAGGAATTAGATCTTGACGATTATTATGTTCAAAGATTCATTGGCGGGGATGTTCTTCATGTTGAGAAGCCGACATTTGGAGTAAGTTTCAAACTTAAAAGCGAACAATTTACAATTCAGTTAATAATTATTTCGAAACTACAGGAGAATCTCAGAGATATAAACTACTTTCGTCGCTATACCATTCTACTACATTATATATATATATATATATATATATATATTATATATATACTATTCTACTACATTATATATGTGTGTGTATGTGTGTGTGTGTGTGTGTGTTTGTGTGTGTGTGTGTAATGGGAAAAGACGCAGATTCTTGACTGTCCCAGCTGCGGTAGGACAAGAAGTCATGAAAGCAATGATGGAAAATACCCTGAGAATAGGAGGCCTCAAACTTTTGAATATTTTGCCAAAAGAATGAGGAACTTTCAGCACACCAACCTGAGTAATTTGAAGAACCAACTGGACAGGTTATTGTACAAAGTCCACGACCAACCATGCTTGGTTGGCTACGAGGACAGGAGGAGAGCAGAAACCAATTCCATCTTACACCAAATTCCGCAAATTAGTAGGGATACTGCAGAGGGGTTGACCACAGGTCACTCCTGAACCGCTCCGTGGCTCGATCAGTTGTGGCGCCGCTCGGCAGTGCTGAGATTCCTGAGTTGCGGGTTCAAACCCCAACACTACCGAGAGGGTGGGCGGCTGTCTTTTCTTCATTTTACGTCGTGGCGAGGCAGTGAGCCGGCCACCCGAACTTAATTGACTGTAGCTAAAGTAACCCTAGGTCGGTTAAAACTATCCTTTCACTATTTCATACTTAAAGCAATAACTTTTCCTAATTCCGTAGAAATTAGGAAAAGACGCTACCACTACCAATAGACTTTAGCCTAGTAAGGCCATAGAAGGCCTTACTAGACTATAGTCTTTAAGGAAAGCTAAGTCTTTAGTCTTCAGCAGGATGGAGTACCTCCACCTACTGCTTGTGAAACTCCCAACTTTTTGAAGAAGCATTTTTCCGTCGATTAATCTCCCTTCATGAGTCAGTGGAATGGCCCCCCTCAATACTCACCTGACCTCACACCCTTTTTTTCTTGGAGGGTTACTTAAAAGACAGGATCTATTCTACTAAGCCTAACACACTTGAAAACCTAAAGACTAAACTCTGTGAGGTAATCACCAACATTTCGGCTGAGCTATTTTAAAAAATTACGTCAAACATTTGTGTAAGGTTGAATATTGTGTTAGAAACAATGGCGATTACAGGAGAACATGTTATTTAATGAAGGTTAATAAAGTCCTATGTTTTACGTACCTATTATGTTTGTCTATGTGTTTAGAGTCCTTTTTATTTAGCTTAGAACATTTATTTAGAAATAGGGACATATGTTGGGGGGGGCAGGGACAATTCGACGTGGCCGACTCGATGCGACCCAACTCGATGTGGCCGACTCGATGTCAGGACAACTCGATGTCAAGCCAAGTCGATGCCAGGCCAAGTCGATTTCATTTTCTTTATATATTTAATGTGGGTTAACTGAATGCCCGGTTAGGTCAACTGTACGCCCTTGACGATTGGTTAGGTTAAGTTGTGATATTTTCGTTAAAACTAACGAAAATATCCCTTAGGGATATCACATCGAGTTGTCCTGACATCGAGTCGGCCACATCGAGTTGGGTCGCATCGAGTCGGCCACATCGAATCGTACCCAACCCATGTTGGGACATCTGATATATAGACTATATATATATATATATATATATATATAAAGAATGACGCTTGTGTAGGAGAGCGTTCCGCATAAGATGAGGAGGGAGAACGAGCAAATGAAAAATGAGGTACCTCCCAGGAATCGAACCCGGGATCATCCAATTGCCGGTCGGATATGCTAACCACTGCACCAAGGACCCCGATTAGTCAGTACTCGTAATTCTCCTACATACGAGCGGAATCAAATGCCCTGAGGGCAAACTCCAGCCGCGAACCGTCTTGAGAACGCTGTATCGGCAGGAGAAATCTTCGTAAGGGTGACCCTTGTTGATGCCATTCGATACGCACTTGAGAAATGTAAAGAACACCGATATATATATATATATATATATATATATATAGTGCGTATCGAATGGCATCAATAAGGGTCACCCTTACGAAGATTTTTCCTGCCGATACAGCGTTCTCAAGACGGTTCGCGGCTGGAGTTTCGTCATTGTTTTCGGGGACCATTTTTCACCGAGGCTTGAGAGGTCTTCCACGACGAACAAGCCTCACCCTTCAGTTTTTGCATGCCATTCGAAGATGTAGCACCTATTTTTAACAGGCCTATTCTCGTTTTGGCCTATCTGTCATTCCTTTCACCCGTAAAGAACTCTGAAATTCATTCGCGTGTCATCTTACGATTCATTTAATCTATTTAATATCCATTCTATATACTGTGGATTTGTACTTCATGGTAATTAACATTAAATTTCAATAATTCAATCGCTGTATTACTGCATATTCAATTTAAGCTGCTGAACATTTGTTTGTTTTGTTAATTGAAGGAAAAAACCGCTCAGTCTCTCCTTTTTCCTTGTTTTGAAAGAAAAATCAATGGTGACCCCAGTTAAGTAATACAAGTAATAAAGCATAATTTACGTTTCTGCTGTTCAGTTCGGTAGGATTAAACTGCATTTCGTTTGGCATATATCAATTTCTCTCTCTCTCTCTCTCTCTCATAATCCGCCAATATTTGTTCTGGCTTTTTTCCCCTTCCTCTGTGCTTTCAACACTTATATTGTATTCCACTTTCGATTTTCCTTACACATTTTAGTGCGTATATACGTTTCTTTTGGAGAGAGAGAGGAGAGAGAGAGAGAGAGAGGAGAGAGAGAGAGAGAGAGAGAGAGGTATTTTTTACCTTGCTTATTTTCAGTGTTGGGCACTAAAGCGTTAATCCGATAACAGTTAATTAACGAAGTTAACTTTTTTTTAACGGACTATTAACGGAAGTTAATTTCCATTTATCGTTATCGGACCAGTTAACTTCCGATAACTCGATATTTAGTCTGTTAAAGTCCGTTAACACGTTAACTGCGAGGAGTCATTCACGGAAGATCACCGCTCCGCGAATGAATTCAAACCGCCATAACTTCAGTTCCCGCCATAATAATTCTCTGGTAAATTAAAATTTAGTTAATGGTTAGTGGTTACAAGGGTTTCAAAACATGTAATCAGTACATTTTTTATTAAAAATAAAAAAAAAAGTTATTAAGCAAAAAAGTTGCAAAACGATAAAAATACAGTTAAATACCTATTTATTGTTGGATTTTGCATAAATAAACATTTTCTATGGGTTTTAAAGCTTTTTTCCTTGATTTTTTAAAATGTTAGTAAAGAAATAGTTATCGTTAACGGATTATCGTTAAATTCCGTTAACTTTGTAGTAAAATTATCGGATTATCGTTATCGGAGTTAAAAATTGGGGTTAACGGATTATCGTTATCGAAGTTAACTTTTTGGTTAACGGTGCCCACCACTGCTTATTTCTATAAAAAATAGTGAAAGTTTTCCAAGGATTTTAATTCTTGTTGTTCAATGCAGAGACTTTGAAGCACGTGAATACTTCTTAAATATTTGAATGTAACCCCCACCCCACCCCACCCCATATATATATATATATAATATATATATATATATATATATATATATATATATATATATATTTATATATATATATATGTTAACCCCCTCCGTCTATGGCCTTGGGCGGTTCGAGGTTCACGAGGGGGTTCAGGTTAGGTGGCAGCAACGGATTGTTACCTTGGAGTAGCTGGTACCATGCAGGAAATCGCAATAGTTTCTCTTATACTACTCTCCGATTTCTTCTTGTAGGAGATCGGAGGATTCTGTAAAGCTTACGAAATTCTCTAAGGGTTCCCCGATTGTTCTTGTAGGGGATCGGAGAGTTCTGTGAAGCTTACTAAATTCTCTAAGGGTTCCCCGATTGTTCTTGTAGGGGATCGGAGAGTTCTGTGAAGCTTACTAAATTCTCTAAGGGTTCCCCGATTCTTCTTGTAGGGGATCGGAGAGTTCTGTGAAGCTTACTAAATTCTCTAAGGGTTCCCCGATTCTTCTTGTAGGGGATCGGAGAGTTCTGTGAAGCTTACTAAATTCTCTAAGGGTTCCCCGATTGTTCTTGTAGGGGATCGGAGGGTTCTGTGAAGCTTACTAAATTCTCTAAGGATTCCCCGATTCTTCTAAGTGTAGCGTGCCGGGAAATTATTTTTCTATATTTTAAGACTAAGTTCTCCGAAGAAAGCAAGGCTCAAAGGAGAAGACAAAGATATCCTCTTACTGTAGTTTACTGCTAAAATGTTACGGGTAATGCTCAGCGTCTAAGTCAGATCAGATACAATCAGAATGAATATTTGAAAAATTTGTTCGACTTTTTATCCTTTCAAGATTTTAAGATTTTATAGATTTTAATGTTTTACATTTTAAGGTTTTACTTACATTTATTCTTTTCTTATCTTAAAGGTAAACCCCCTTTTATAGTTCCTTTTATAATATTTTATATTTTAACTATATTAACTGTATAATTTAAAATGTTTTAATTTTTATTTTCGCTGTGATATGTATTTGTCAATATTTAAATTGTTTTAAATTCATAGTTGGTTTTAATTATATATATATATATACAGGCCCTCTCAGAGGTCCAGAGAGGCCCGGGCCACTTCCAGCTTTTGAGGCCCATAGCGAAACCCAATTATTACTTTCACTGCAAAACATTATATTCAAACCTGAAAGTTTCTAAATTTGAGGCCCCCCCTTAAGCTTGAGGCCCAGGCCAAATGGCCCTCCTAGTCCCCCCTCTGATAGGCCTTTTATATATATATATCTCATATATTTTCGCCTGTCTGTTTGTTTGTTTGTCTGTCCTTTATGCAAGCGCAAACCGTTTGACCTAGAGCTACCAAATTTGGCACGGGAACCTCTTATGGGACGAAGAATGTTAACACAGAGTCGGTCAGCCTGTCTGTTTGTATGTTTGTGAAGTTTATCCCGGGCAACGCAGGGTACCTCAAAAGGACGTGTGTGTGTGTGTGTGTTCCAGCCATAACTCCAAAATGGAAGCAGTTACAAACATGAAACTTCACACACATATTGATTATAGGTCCCCAGGTTGGGCACCTGGGTGTTAATAAATTACTGGGCCCGAAGGCCCCAGCACCGCGATTAAACTAAAGAAAAGAACGCAGCCGTGAAAATTTTGATTATTTGGTCAATAAAACGATAGAAAAGAACACAGTCATGAAAATCTTGAGCTTCACATATAATTATTTTTTAGGACGACTTCAAACCGTTTGACCTAGAGCTACCAAATTTGGCACGGAAACCTCTTATGGGAGATGTTTTTATCCCACGGATTCCTTTGATTCCAACGGAAATACCATTCCCCATCTGTCTTTCCTTGACTATGTCAATTAAGAAATCTCAAGGACAATCTTTAAAAGCTGCCGGAATCCATCTCGGAACTCCCTGCTTTTCCCATGGTCAGCTTTACG